>CAUHTR010004292.1:0-37781 GCA_959609185.1 Schmidtea polychroa | reverse complement strand
AATCTGACTGATGAATAAAAAAGGAGCATAAATTCAAATTTTCAAATTATCAAAATCAATTAAAATTAATTAAAAATTTGGAAAAGATAAAAGTCAGTATTTTTCGGGTGGAGGAGTGATAATCGGTGACAAATAAGATTTTGAAGACGAATAAAATAATTTCAAATTGATCAGAGGTTTATGAAAGGGCTAATGACCAAAAACAAATTAATTAAGTTTCAACGAAAGCTAATAATCAAAGGATACCCAATTGATTGCCTGGGCGAGGGAAATATTAATGACCACTAAAGTACATATAATTAGAGAGCAAAAAACAGAAAGAGCCAGTTGGTCAAAGAGGGAAAATTATAATAACTTAGCATAATTAATCAAAGAAGGTGAACGAGAGCAATTCAGAAAAGAATGATAAACCAAATTGTGGTTTGACTTATTTTTGGGCATTTATCCAGCTATTGTAATCCAAAACAGTTTGCAAGTTAAAAATAAAGATTTAGTTGGGATTAGAGTTCTATTTCCTTGATTGAATCCCATCGACAATCATTCAAATATTGTTTATATTAATTATATTTTTTATTCTTTTTCATTATTCAATTTTGTAGGATATGGTGTAGCCACACCAAAAACGAGATGGGGAAAATTCTTGACCATTGTATACGCGATAATCGGAATTCCATTTACATTTTTGTCCCTGTCAAATATCGGTCAACATTTTAGCAAAGCGTTTTGTGGTTTTTATCTTTTTTTAAGAAAGTCAAAATTTTTGAAAAAACAACGGGAAAATTTCAATAGATTGATCAATATAAAGAGCTCACTTCCAAAGCAACCAGAAAAAACTTTGAAAAAAGTTTCATCGAAATTAAGATACAAGAGAAAGCATCCAAAAAGAGAGGGACAACTTGTCAATTGGAATAATATTGACTCGGATTTGTTTATTTATTCAATTGAATCGGATGAAAGCAGTTCCAGTGATGACGCAATTCCGGAACTTGAAGAAGATTTCAATGAATGGTTGATGAAAAATCAAAGTGTCAACGTCAGTTATCTAACTTACGATCGGGAGATTCCAGAAGAAACAGAAACTGTCGAACAAGTAAACCTTTCTTATTCCCAAATAAGAATTCCCATAGCAATCACTTTTGCAATTATGATTTGTTACATTCTGATTGGAGCGCTCTTTTTTACGATCTGGGAAGACAATGATTACTTGAAATGGGCTTACTTCTGTTTCATAACATTATCAACAATAGGATTTGGAGACATCGTTCCAGGTTGAGACATTTTATTTTCATTTTTAAATTTATATTACTTTTGTTTTAAGGCACAAAAATCGATTCGGATAATCCAAAAGAAAAATTAATTTTCGTTGTTTTTTATGTAGTTGTGGGCCTGTCGGTCTTTTCAATGTGCTTCAAATTGATGGAGGAAGAAATACGATACAAATGGAAAACGTTTGTAGATAAAATCAGAAATAGAGAATAAATTCTTAGAGTAATTAACAGCATAAACTTTAGAATATTTCGTTTCTCGATCATCAAATATAATTTCTTGCATATACTACTCATTAATAAATTATAAAAAACCTTACAATAAATATGACGTACAACATCCAAAATATTATAACTATTGAGGATAGCTGAGCAACAAAAAAAAAATAATGTTTCAAAATGAATAGGAATGATCGGGGGAAATGGCTATAATGAATGATGTTATGCTCTCAAATTCGGGGAAAATGAATGTAGTGAAGAAATTAGAAAATGAAAAAGATATAGCAAAAATTAAAGAAATCGAATAACGAGAAACGTGATGAAGTCGTTTTTAATTACTGAGTACGAATAAAAATGAAGAAAACAAAAACAAAATCAACAAAAGGAAATCTTTTATCTTAACAGTTACAGAAGATAATAAATAAATCACTGGAATAGTAGGAAATGCAAATAGATAATTATCTATAATAATTATCTACAAGTGTCAGGAAATGACAAGTATAAAAGAAAAGCTACTAATTACAATAGACGTGTTGAGGATACCTAAATGAAAATAACATAATAAATAAATAAATTACCTGGGGGAAGATTGCCATGACAAACGGGACGATCATTGGGAACTCAGAAAAGAAAACGAAGGTAAAAAGAAATTAAAAATGAGAAAGATAAATAAAATAAAAGGAAACAAACAAGAAATTAAAACAAAGGTCATTGTTAATTAAGAAGTACAAATGAAGATGGAATTTCAAATTCAAGAAAAACATAATAAGGGGAAAAGCCGTATCTTGACAGCTCGTCAAAGATAGTAAAATTGTCTGGAGAAGGCGGCTTAACAAAAAAGGAAAATGGAAAAATATCTTGATATCTGTCAGAGATAAGGCTGGCGTAGAGGAAAAGAAAAATGGTAAACAGAATCTGTCGCCAGTGCCACAAATAAAATAACAATATGAAGGAAAACTGGTGGACACGAGAGAAAACAAAATTTGGAAAAGTGGGAACAAAAATTGAGGCAATTGTGAGACAATTTGAGAGAGACAATTATTGGAGAAAAATTAGACAACGTCGGACGAAACGTTGTGGGAGAAACGATTGTGAAAAGAATTGTAAAGAAAATAATTGTGAAGAATAACTGTTGAAGATTTGAATAAAAGAATTAGTTGGAAAATTAAAGGAAAAGAAGTTATTTGATTATTTGAATAAACTTGTGAAGAAGGTCAAAGAAAACAACCACTCTAAGTCCCAGTTTAGAAACCAATCAGTAATTTGTGATCCTTTAATACGGTGTTATACGCAAGTGCTATTCCTCATTGAGTATTGTAATAAGCTTTGTATAGTCACCAAGCAGAGTGTTGAATTTATTGCCAGAGTAGTAAAAATTATTTGTGATTATCAATAAAGATTTCTGATGTCAAGTGTTATTTGTGAATCGGTTAAAGACACGATTGGAGTCAGAGTAACATTCAATTTTATCACCAACTCTATAACCCAACATATTTTGGTGAGCCCGACGTGATCAAAAGTTGGTGAAAGGATTGTTGTAAAGAAAGAATTGTGAAAAATAAAGTGTGATAAATTGAAATTATTAAAGTAATTTTGAAAAGGTAAATTATTTTATAACCCAACAGACGGAAGAAAAATTATTTGGAGAAGTAGAATTAGAGAGGAGAATAAGGAAGACTGAATATTAAGAATTTGAAAAGAGAAGAAGTGAAATCGAAACCGTATTTAATAAAAGTTAAAATGAAACAGGCAGGAAAGCAACCGGATCAATTGTGNACAAAGGTTTGAGAAGGTATATCTATATATGTAAAAAGCACAAAAATGTGAATTGTGAAAAATCGATAAAAGATTCAAATATTCGAATTAAAATATGAAAATTGGTCATGGGCGAACATGTAACAAGGAATAACATGGTAACAATGGAATTTTCAGAAAGTGTCAGGAATAGAAAAATCCAAAAAGGTGCGTAAGAGAAAAAAAAACAAGTAAACCAAACTAATTAAGTAACTAATTCGAAAGAGGAAAGAAATTCCGAGTTGGCTAAACAAGGAGAAAAGGAAACTCATTGAAAGGATCAAGGCTAAAAAGGTGAATATTGATATAGATTTTTCCAGAGCATCAACACCGAGCGGAGAATTAATAAGAATGATTATTGGTCGAATTTACAAATTGTTTGGGTTCGTATTTATTAAGCTCAAAATAAATTTGAAAGTTCAAATCAAAAAAATGCTAAAATTTATAAAAATCCAATAATTATAAATTTCAAAAAATGAAAATGAAGTTTTTCGGTGGAAATTGGCATGTAGGGAAAGTGAGCATTTAGAGGAACAGAAATATATTGTTATGAAAACTGTGGGGGTCGCCAGAAAAGATATTTAATAAATACAAAAAATCTAAAATAAATGAACAATTTATTAGTTATGTAGGACACCCTAGCTATGTAGAAAATAAAACAAACTTTCATAATCAATAAAGTTGATTAGTTTTGAATTAGAAAAATGAGACCTATGAACAAAGGTGATAATGTGCCAGTGGGGTGTGTCCAATTATCTGATTAAGCGTGATAACCAACAAGTTAGGCAAATGCCAGGTGATCAAAGGAGAAAAAACGTTGCCAAGCCTAATAAAAGCAATCTCCCTTAGTGTCACATGCTTTCGATTTCTATCATAAAGTGCAGAATAGCGTTTTGTGTTGTTTTGTATTGATAATTGAAACAAAGAGCACGAGGAGTCAGAATCAGCACCGGCTTTAACAATAGCAACCCAACATTTCGAATAATTAATTTCAGTATTATATTTTATATCGTCCAGTTCTAGTTACGCTGAATGATTCAGCATCAATCACGTAATCATTTCAATTTTTGCATGAAATGATTCAATAAATAATTTGCATTTTCAAAGTTTTTGTTTTGAGAACAATTCGACAAGCACTTTTAAAAAAAATTATGGCCTTCATATATTACTACTTATACTTTAGATGAGGATATTATTGAACACTATGATGCCGGAGGCTGGTTATATACCTCTTTTGCATGATGCTTTAGGATCCTTGTTCCAATATCCTGTAGATGTTCCGCGCTTCATGTCCACAAGTTATTGCGCAATGGGATAATGAATTGCTTCCTTGAGGCCACCTGAGAGATCTTTGATACCAAATTTTCAGGATATTTTGAGCTAAATTCAACACCTTTTTCATCATGTTTATATTATAATTCCTCGGCTTATAAAGCAGTGAAGCTTCAGTGGCCCATTTCAATCATTTTCTCAGTCCCAGCAACACTTGACATATATAATCAAAATCTAAAACTTTATTGCTGCTTTGAATTATTTCTTTATAATTTAGCCAGCCATTAAAATTAAACAATGAATATAAATTTAATTTCAAATTAAATCAATTAATATTTACTGTAAATCAATAAAAAACAATAAAATGGAAATAATTAGACTAGGGAGGAAAATATAAGAATAAGACGATAAATGTATTAAGAAAAGAAATCATTCATCACCATCAAGGATTTCCTCATAGAAAATCGACTGCTTGAGAAGCTTGCATTCCTCAACAATTCTCATGTCAGCTTGCTGTCGGTATATTTGTCCGTTGTGCTCATATGCAAATCTGTATAAATGGCAACATAAATGAAGGAGGAGAGGGAAATCATGCTAATTACGGCAATCTGAGCACCCACAAATGGCCCGGTTCCAGTTCGATTGGCGTGTCACTACCGGGAGTGAAAACCGGCGTTTCTCCTGACGGTCCCGGCCGGACTTTTGGTTGGATATACAGTTTCAGTAGATTGCTATTGGGAACCGCAACATAGATGCGCATCAGCTGGGCGAGATAAGTGGAACACTGGCACGGGAAATAGAGAGGCACATCGCGAGTCAGTAGCCCATTGACAGCCTCTTTTACCTGATGACTCGCCATGGAACCTTGCATCATGTTGTCGGGACCTGCGAGGAAAAATCGATGTCCAACTGGACATTCCATCTCAAATCCGAGGAAGGCTTTGACGAAATTGCCCGCTGCAAACGCTAAACAACGACGATGCCATTTTATTGTAAGTATTGATTTTTCCTGGAAATGTTATGTTACCTCGCTTGACTCGTTGCTTGCGCACCTTATTGATTCTGGTCTTCAACGGGACGTCCCAAGGCAGCAGGAAATTGCTGCCATGCACAAATCCGCTATATTCGAGTCCAGATGAGTGAGTGTACGAGAAATATGGACCGGAATCCATGAGATTCCAGCTGGGGTAACGCGGCATCGACATCGGGTCATCGGTGAGGGTGAACATGCCGGGGAATATCGATTTTTGAACAGGGCCATATTCGATTGGTCGATTGCTAGGAGCGATCGATGGTGTGCTGTCGTCACTGGGAGCGCTAGCACTCTCGTTGTCATCGGTTTGCGAGTCCCCTAGTTCTTTCTCGCGTTCCATTTGTTCCCCTTGTTCCTCCGCTATCAGTCGGTCATCTGTACTCGATACCGACGTTTCCAAGGTGCGCCTAGAACGGGGTAACATTTGCTTGGTCTGAGACAACGACAAATCCGAGGGGCTCATTGACTCCATTCCGTGCTCACTCTGGTCACTGATGTCATCCTCTTCGTACGGCTGCAATTTGTCGAATTTCTTCTCGATCGATATGATTTCCCCGCCGGCGTTATCCGGGTTTATCGGCACGATTCGCGTATTTTCCGGAAGCGCAACCCGATTGAACCGCAAACAACACAGCTCTGTCATTTGCTCATAGAAAACATAATTTGCCTCTTTGTAATCGAATGGATCCCGCCGGGTTCCTTGACGACGACCACAATTACAGGCGGAAACCAATTGCACTTCCGAGCAATGTTTCATGTAAGGCAAATTATTGCGTTTCTCTTCCGATGGATTTTTAACGATGTCCACAATGGAATTATCGCGCCCAAATAGACCGTATTTATCCTCCTCACCGGTACTAGAACAAAATTTGTTTGTCAACAATGTCAACATATCGAATGCACACCAAGGATTTCTGGGATTTAGATCGCAACAACATTTCGATGATAATTTAACTTTATTTTATTATAAAGAAAAAAGGAAAAGAAAAAAAACAAAAAATAAAAAACTTAAGAAAATCATAAATAATATTAAGAAAAAGATTAGACAAAAATAAAAATAAAATTGAAGTAAAAGGAAGATAAGGAAAGGAAAGAAAATAAAGAACAAAGAAAAACAAAAATTAAAAAAAACAGGAAAGAAACGAGAAATAAATAAAAAAAATTAAAAAATTGAGAAAAATAAAGAAATAAAAAAGAACAAAACAAAAAAATAGGAACAGATAAAAAAAGAAAATATTAAAAATGGGTGAAAAACACAAAAAGAAAAAGATTAGAAATTAAAAAATGATTAAAAAAATTAAAAACGAGGTAAAAAACTAAAAACACAAGAAAAAATGAAAATAAAAAGATAAAAAAACGAAACAAGAAAAATAAAAAACGAGAAATAATAAAATGCAAAATTGACAAAAAAGGAAAGCAGCAGTGAAAGATAGTGAAAAAACACAAAATGAGTAAAGAAAAATAAAAGTCAACAGAAAATAAAAAATAATAGACGGAAAATAAGAAAATAGAAATGAAAAAAAATTTAAAGGAAAAAGGAAATAATGGTAAAAATAGAACGAAACTAGAAAATGAAAAATAATAAAAAAAATTGACAAAAAAGAAAAAAATGAAATACTTGATAAGTAGCAGTGAAAAACAAAAAACAGAAAAATATAGAACAAATAATAATAAAAAGAAAGAAAAAAGAATAAAAAACAATGAAATATAAGAGAAAATAAAGGTAGAATTAACAATGAAAGAAAGCGAAAAGGAAAATGGGTAAATAGAGGAATGGAAATATAATTTGCTATTTGGCTGGCGCGCTACAAATGAAATTCCAGAAATTGGCGTGATAGATAAATAAATATGCAAACTTATTGCCATATGTAATCTGCTGAT
Source organism: Schmidtea polychroa (assembly GCA_959609185.1). NCBI lineage: Eukaryota > Metazoa > Platyhelminthes > Tricladida > Dugesiidae > Schmidtea > Schmidtea polychroa. The sequence continues at coordinate 30,317 of CAUHTR010004292.1, read as the reverse complement.
TGGCGCCTTCCCAACTGGCAGATTGCTCCTCTGGCAGCAAGTGCACCTCGTGCTTGCACCGCTGCCTGGTGACGGAAATGGCCTCACAGATCTGCCTGCCAACAGCCCAGACCTTATTCAGATTCTCTGACAGCTTCCTCACGCAGCTCAGCAAATTGGGCCCCTTAGCAATCGACAGGAGAATCTGGCGCGCTGCCTTGGTCTAGCGGGACGGGTAAAACACTTAATTAATTATACAAGGGAAATACAAGTCAAACTTTCTCATAATGAACATCGCGAGAGTACTGAGTGGGCAAGCCCTCCTTGTAATGCGTTTCCGCTACCGACAGCGCCAGCTCGCAGCCCTTCTTAAAGAATCCAAATCGGTGATTGAAAAGCGAATCCATGAATCGGAACTTTTCCGAACAGAAAAGATTGTAAAGTTTGTGACAGGCCTGGAGAAATCACGAGAAATTATTTCCCCATAAATTTTAATATTTAATTTTATTTTAAAATGGCACAAAAATTTTTTTTAAATAAAAAGAAATTTTTTTAAATTTTTTTTAAATAAAAAAAAAATATTTAAATTTTTTAAAAAATATAAGTCTAAAAATAAAAAAAAAATTTTATATAAAAATTCATAAATTCTTTTAAAATTAAAATAAAACATTTTTAATTTTATTGGAAAGTTTATTTATTTTCTTTAAATTCAGAAATTAAAAAAATATTTGTTCATTTTTTAATAATTTTTTTTTTAAAAATGCACAAAATATTTTTATATATCAAAATTATCATAAATTTAAATTTTGGAATATTTTTAAAAAATGCCGAAAATCTTTAAAAATTATTTTATTTTACGTAAAAAAATTATTGTATCGAAAGTTTCTATAATTTAAATTATTTTGAAAACCTTGAAAAATTAAGAAAAACGATTTTTATTTATTTGGAAATTTTTAAAAAATATATATTTGAATTCTTTTAAAATTTTAAAAGTTCACAAATTTATTTTTAAAAATTAAGTTTTTAATATAAAAATATGCAAAAAAAAGCAAAATATTTTATTAAAATTATTTTGAAATTAAATTTTTAAATATTTTTATAATAATTTAGAAAATATTTAAAAATTCAAACAAAATAAATTTATTTGGAACTTTTTTTTAATTAAAAAATATTATTTCAATTTAAAATATTTAAAAATTCAAACTAAATTAAAAAATTTAATTTTCTAAAATTATTCTTGAAATTTAAATAAATTATATTTCCATAAATTTTATTTAATTTTAAATGCGCAAAATATTTAAAAAAATGTAGAAGTCTTTAAATATTAAAATAAAACGATTTTAATATATTTATAAAGTTTTTAATTAAAATATTTTAATTTTTTTTCATTTTAAAAGTGCGAAAAATTTTTATCAAAATTTTCTAAAATTTAAATTATTTTGAAAAATTAAAAAAATATTATTTCAATTTAAATTTTAGTTATTTTTTAATTTAGTTATAAATTCCATCAACTATATTGATGTGAAATTACTAGAGAAATTACAAATCGATATAGATAACGAATTAAGCGTTGACAGAACTCATAAATAGTAATAAAAAATAATGGTAAATAAAAATTTATCACAAAGCCGCATAAATTCCAATCAGCAACACGTGGGAGATCTTTGCGTACTTTTCCAGAGATTTGTATATATATATATATATATGGAATCTTCGATGTCTCGCGAATTCATTGGCTATTTTTGTTACAATTTGTACTCTTAAATTAATGAATTTAGTACATTTATTAACAAGATTTGTACTTTTAAATTAATGAAATTTGTATTTTTATTAATAAGATTTATACTTTGTTGAAATTTGTACTTTAAATTAATGTATTTTGTACTTTTTATTAATGAAATTTGTATTTTTATTAATAAGATTTGTACTTTTCTTATTGAGATTTGTACTTTTTTGTTGAAATTTGTACTTTTAATTAATGAAATTTGTACTTTTAATCAATTTAATCTGTACTTTTTATTAATGGAATGTATTTTTATTAATAAGATTTGTACTTTTCTTATTGAGATTTGTACTTTTATTATTGAGATTTGTACTTTTAATTAATGAAATTTGTACTTTTTTGTTGAAATTTGTACTTTTAATCAATTTAATCTGTACTTTTTATTAATGGAATGTATTTTTATTAATAAGATTTGTACTTTTTTATTGAGATTTGTACTTTTTTGTTGAAATTTGTACTTTTATTATTGAGATTTGTACTTTAAATTAATGAAATATTAATGGAATGTATTTTTATTAATAAGATTTGTACTTTTTTGTTGAAATTTGTACTTTAATTTATGAAATTTATTCATTTATGAAATCCTGTATATGAAAAGATAACAATAATCGGGATGGGCGATAAATGGAGGAAATCTAAACAATCACAAAAGTGCGTTGCGATATCAATTGGAATTTATGCGGCCTAATAAGACAGTAAAAAACAATAGGAAAACCTTAAACCAATTTCTACATGAAATATTATCCGATCCGAAACCGCTCGATTCCTTTGTGACAGAAAACGAATGGATTTGTTTCGTAAGAAACTTTTCTAAAGCTACCGATTGAATATCTCGATCTGGCCGACAGATCGAGTCGTAATCGAAATTGCTATCGATGAAATGTGACAACAAATCATCGAATGTCCGCAAATTATTCCCATAGGGTAATCGAATAAAAACAAATGGGCAATTCGTTTGGACTTTGGCTAAACTGATAATTGTCAAATGGTAACAGTTTACCCGGGAATCAGTTTCAAACACCGTTTACCTATTATCGGATCCGCAAATGTTGTGGTATTTCAATACGGCATACAATTTCTCTTCGACGCGATCACGCAACGTCACAACGTTATTTGGGCTCTTGAAATGATATTAATGAATTCTCAGTTGATTATGTAATCAGTATTCACTTGATTCAAAACGGCACTAACGGGCGATATCGGGATATTAAACACAAACAACAGCCTCGGTTGTACTAACCTACCGTTATTAACAACTTCCATACTGTTGGAAATTGTTTTCAACTCATTTTCCGTTAAAGATCTGAATTTTTTCCTGGAAAATGAACAGGATTATCAATAGCCAATAAAAGGATGTTTGGAACACATTTTTATTTCATTCTTTTCACGGACTGTTAGATATAAATATATTATTTCATTTTAAGTCCAATAGGCATGGGTAAAAGAAATTGTATTGTTTCATATAGAGCATAAAATTGTTCAATATCTCATGATTCAATGTTAGGACAATGTTAAAGACAAGAAATATTGTATTTTAAAATCATATAATTATGTAAAATGAGTTATATTGTACAAATTATATTCAAAATATAAACGCCAATTTTATATTATAGCAATAACTAATATATTAAAATTTATTTTAACTAACAATTATGACTATTTTTCATTTAATAATCTATTTTTAACAATAAAATATTAAAATTCTTTATAAAAATTAAATTAGAAACATTTACAATTTATAACCTTAAATTTTATTATAAATATTTCAATTATTAACTTAATCAATTTGTTTAAATATTCAACTATTTAATAATAAATATTCAAATAACTAATAAATATTCATAAAAACTACAGTAAACTGTCAAATAAAATATAATTAAAAAATTTATTAAGTGCAAATATTGTGATAAATTAAAAATTATTTGAAAAATAATTACCTTAAAATATTAACTTGTGAAAACATTTCAATATAAAACGGATCAAAATGCAACCCAATAACATTAATCTAATTAAAATATCATTAATAACGAAACAATAATTAAATTATTACCAATACAAAATCTGAAAGCAAAAACAAATATAAAAGAAATTTTAAATAAATCGAATCTTCGATATCAAAGGCATTTTCTTTCAGTTTCTAAAATAATTATTAAAAAATAAGTTTTACAATTTAACTATTTTACTTTATTTACAAGAGTTTTATTCATATTCAACAGTAAATCAGAATCATTTAATGATCTTAAATGAATAAAGACTATTTTATGTTTTTCACAATAAAAACCAGTTAAATAACTCTAAAGTAGTCAATATTAAGAAAAAAACTAACTAAACTTACACTGCTATGTTCAGTAGTGAATTCATTTCTAAATGGCGGAATAATGTTCTAAATCATTAATAACAATTATAATAATCCTATATTTACCATTGGTGTCATAGATGATGATGTAAGATCTTCAAACATTTCGGTTTTATTGATAACAGTAAATAAATCACTTTCACCAATGACTGAAATAATTGTTGTTGGATTATCTTTGCCAGGTATTATACTAGTAACATATTAAAATTAATTTGTGGAGGAAAAATTGTTAAATTTTACTTAAAATCAAAATTGGGGGGAAAAGAAAATCGTCCATTATTATAATAAGAATACATAACAATAACTAAAATATATCAGTAAATTATTTTGAATTTTAATTTGATATTAAAGATTTTAAACAAATTTAAATAAAAATTATTAAATACTTTTATTGAATTGTATCAGTCTAAAATAAATTTGTAAATGGAAATTTTAAATTTTATTTAAATCAAAGTTGGAGGAAAAAGAAAATTGTCCATTATTATAATAAGAATACATAGTAATAATTAAAATATATCAGTTAATTATTTTGAATTTTAATTTGATACTAAACTTTCTAAGCAAATTTAACTAAAAATTATTAAAAACATAGTGAGAGGTGAGACCTTTATAGGTACGATTCATAATTTACATATAGATGACTTGCTTATATGTATGAATTTATAATTTGATTGCTATATTTAAAATAAATCCTTTATATTCAGATTAAGTCAAATTATATTTGTGTCTTCTTTAAAGACTAAAATGTATTAAGACTTATTTAAGGTAACCGCCAGGTATGACTGGCAGCAGTTTAAATTTAAGAGATTATTGGTCTGTTGAAAACCCCGAAACTCGTCGGATAGTTGGCTTGAAAACCTGTTTACTGGAGTAGTTTTCGAGTAGTTTTATCACAGTGAGATGAAAATGGCAAAGAAAGAGTAATTACATAGGAAGAAAAGAAACTAATTTCTCAACGATTAAAGATAGCTGAAAATCAATCGAATTCATTATCAAAATTTGTAAAAACCAACAGCAATGTTACAGAAGCTAGTTTTGAAATTTCTTATTTGATTGCTAAGCAATCAAAACCATTTTCTGATGGAGAGTTTGTAAAAACGGTTATGTTAAAAGCGGCCGAAGTTTGTTTCCAAGATTTTAATAATAAAGAAAAGATTATTCAAAGAATTCGAGAAGTCCAGCTAAGCCGAAATTCAGTTAAAGATAGAATTTTTAAAACTAAGTGCGAATATTTCTGATCAAACTTTACAACGATGTTAATAGCTGTGACTACATTTCAATTTGCCTCGATGAATCAACAGATATTAAGTCATCTGCCGATTAGCAATCATTGCACGTTTATCCGAAAGATAATGAAATGCACGAAGAAACTTTTAAAATTAGGCAAATATCCCAGAAAGAACAAGAGGTAGTGATATTTGTGAAGTTGTATTCAATGAATTAAACAAACTTAAAATAATATTAAAAAAATCATTTCTGTAACGACAGATGGAGCTCCTAATATGACGGACCAGAGATAGGTTTTGTTAATTTATTTCAAAACCTAGTTGGTCATCCAATAATAGGCTTTCATTGCATTATTCATCAGCAAGTTCCTTTGTGCAAAATTCGGAACTAGCGATTTCAAAGAAATATCAGAACAAGTTAATAAAATCATAAATTTTGTAGTTGCACGCGACATGCATAAAAGACAATTTAAAAAACTTTTAAATGATATGGATTGCGAATACGATACTCTCTTAATGTGCAATAGTGTACGTTGGCTAAGTGAGCGACATCCTTAGAACGATTTGTGAATTGCTTGGAAGAAATTCCGACTTTTTTTACACGAATTCGACAGGGATCGTTTTAAAGAATTATATGATACAGAATGGTTAACCAAATTAATGTTTTTTACCGACGTAACATTACATTTAACGTTTTTAATAAAAAATTGCAAGGACGAGGAAAAACAATTGAAGTTATGTTTGGCTTGATAAAGGGGTTTGAAATTAAATTAGATATTTTTGCTAGAGATATCGCATCTGGAAAACATAATAATTTTCCGAAACTTAAAAGTTTTTTAAATGAATCTACAATTTTCAAAAAAAACTAATTGGAATTTTAATTACGAATTTTCTAAAGTTCTTGAAACTATAAAAGAACAATTTTCAAATCGATTTAAAGATTTTAAAAGAATTGATAGGCTGTTGAAAATTGTAAATTATCCGGACTTATTCGATATACAGGATTTCGATAACAACCTTATTAATTGGATTGAAATTAGAAAATTTAGAAATGCAGGACAGTAGATTTGCAATCTAATCCTATTTGGACACAAAATTTGTGAATATGCGAAAAAATATAGAAGAATTGGAATATCATCGATTGTCACAGGATGGGAGAGTCGGAATGCCGCATTGAAAACTTGATATTGGAAGTGTGGAATAGTATTGGACTCAATGAACAAACACAAATTAGGATATTGTATCACCCGGAAAGAACTATTAGCCATAATTTATTTTACCGAACATTTCAAACCTTCTATAAGACAAAAATTAAATTAAGGACATATCATAAGACAATAACGTTTATTCTGGAGACGAGTAGACAATTACACCTCAATTTTAAAAATGGATCAACCCATCAAGTGGTCCTAACATTGAATTTTTAATTGTATGTATTAAAAAGCTTGACTATGAATCAGTAAATATATCGATGTTTTTTTGATATTCACGAATTTTTGGCACTGTCTTTTTTAAGTGGTATTACTCTAGTACATGGGTATTCAACTAAATATTATGAAGGGCCAAATTTTTCTTATAACGGCAATCGAGGGCCGTATCAGTTAAAAAGTAGTTAGTTTTGTAGCGGATTACAAAGTCTTAAGGTCAAATATTATACATAAAAAAAGTACCTGTGCGTTTTTATGCAGATATCACCAAATATTTTTATATATGTGTAATATTCCAAAATATTGAAAGGGCCTTTTTCAAATTTCGGCGGGCCTGATCAGGCCCGTGGGCCGCCAGTTGAATATCCCTGCTCTAGTATATGGAATTCACTTGAAAAGGCAGTGCCAAAAATTCGTTATTATCAACAAACATCGATATATTACTGATCTATAGTCTTCAAACTCTCTTTATAATAAATTCAATGGAAAAAATAATCAGTGGTGAAATTGGAAGAAAATAATTTTTTTTATAACTTATCGATATATCGATAAATATCGATAAAAATCAAAAAATACAAAATTTCTTTTTTAATTTTTATTTAATTTAACTTATTAAAAAACGCTCTTAAAAACATAACGCATTTAGGCTTTCATCATTTAACCGTGACCTGTATTTTTGTGCAGAAAATCCATGCAGCCGAAAACACCCTTTCTGAATCAACAATTGTTGGTTGCACGGGTCTAATGATAGTTATTGGCCAATTCTAAGTATTTATCACAAACTTTCATATCTTCAAAGTATATAAGTTCTCTTTTGATAATTTTATTTATATGTCTTAACATTCTTTGCTGTGGTCCTTGTGGACCTTCGAGATTCAAATTAGATTTTTCTTGTATTGTTCGGTGAAGTTTTTCTTTAATTGATAATATAACATCAGGAACAGGAGTGTGTGACACCTCTAAAACTTCTATAATATCATCCGTGTTTTCAACAAAGTTTTCATCATTTTTGTTCATGATGACTCATCACCAATTTTACAATATCTTTAGTTATTGAACTTTTACCTGTTTGATAGAATATATCGTAATCTTCTTCGCTTGATGTAAAGTAACCTTGCGGATTATTCAAATATTGAAAAACATCTACAAAAGTTGTTCGGCGTTCCTTGATAAGTAAAATCAATTCTTATTTAAATTGATTACTTAAACAGCTGTTTTGTTGAGACAATTCATCCAGCATAAATTTTAAAGTGATGTCAGCACTAAATAGATTTGTGTCTCGACAACAAAGTGTTTCCACCGCCACTTTAATGGGAAGCAGCACTGATATTATACTTGATAATAAGTGAAATTGTTCATGTGAAAAGCTTATATATACGTTAAGGTCAATTAGACTTTTTCTTACCATATTTTTAATTAACTGAAATCAGTTTGAGATAACTAGCAAAACTATTCCATCGTGTTTTCGAATCCAATTTCAATTCCATTACTTTTCCAAATTCTGCTTTTACATATTCTCGAAAAACACTATCATTTTTTTGTAGGTGATCTGCGTAAAACTTTTAAGACCTTTCGTATTTGTTCAACTAACGAGTATATTTTTGAGTCCAATTTTATATTTGAAATTTCTTCTATCAAAACCGTCATTTCGTTCACTTTCATCATCTTCATTCATTATGTGGATTCTCATAGTTATTTAATTCTTCATTTACGGTATGTTTTTATAAAGGACTTTTACCACAGCTAAGTGTATGCCATGTGCTAGGCAAAGCTGATAATCAGAATTTACTAATTTTCCCACTTTTGTCATCACGGAAGCACCGTCCGTTGTTATTGAAATAATATTATCAATTAAAAAAATAAATTCACGTAATTTCTCACCAAGTAGTTCAACGCACTTCTCTGCTAGCCATCGGTCCCTACACTCGCGTTAAGCCAAGGTTCCAAAATATGTTATTCGCGTGAATATTAATATTCATATATCGGCGATTTTTAACCGATGTCCACTCGTCAAATGTCAAACTAAATCTTTCGCCGCGAACAGTTCGTGAAGATAACTCATTTATCATTTCATCACGTATTTTTTGGTAATAAGATAAAACTATATTCCTAATTGTGTTGGATGATTTAGGAATTTATTGAAGACCTTTACTTTTTAATAGCTCTCTCAAATCATATGACGTACAAAATGTTTTAAATGCCAGGCCATCTTTGTTTGTCATCCGAGATATTATTGCAGGTAGAGATTCATCAATGGTTTTGGTGAAAAATTTGTAATTTTACCAGAAAAATTCGCTTCGGTTGATATTTTTACATTTTTTATTTCGCTTGAGCTCAAGGTTCCACAACTTAGATCTCTTTTTAATAAACTTATATTATGCTGTGTTCTAAGATGGTTATGTAAACCAGTAGTCGTTCTGCCTGAAGATTTCATGGTTTTCAAGCAACCTTGAATTGTGTATATACCTGCATTTCCATCTTTAGTGCGGTTAAAATAATTCCACGGTGAATCTTTATTCTTATCATTTACATTTGTATTATTCTCCATGCCTTAAAAAGTATCAACACGTATAATATATATTAAATTAAAAAATAACTCGTTACCTTTTATGAAATTTACCAAAATGTAGAAGTTCAAATTTAACAATTTTACAAACAAACAATTTAAATAGTTTAAGTGTAAAAACAAATTAAATTAATTAGTTGAAAAATTAAACTATCCAAAATTTTGAAAAACTTTTCAGAAATTGAAAAATGTATGTTGGTTTATTTATCGAATTATCGATAATATTTAGAGGATTTATCGATAATTTAAAATGATATTTTTGTCCGATTAATCAGTTTATCGGTTTATCGATATCGCAATCCCTACTTACAATACAATTACTTTATGCTTAGGGATAATCAGTTTTAAATAATAATGCATCGTTTGTCTCCAAAGTCTTCTAACAATCAAGGAGCCTTGTAACTAATTAAAAGACTAGAATTCCTTTTATTTGTACCCTAAAAAAACAAAAACCAAGGCATTGCAATTTGAATTTTTATTAGTGGGGTCTAACAAAAATCATTATATTCATAAATTTTTATTTTTAAATCTCATTATCAGTATTTTTTTAAAAATAAATTTAAAAGGTAGTGCCTAAAATTCATGTTAAATATAAAACAAAATATTGATCTAAAACAGTGATGTCAAATTTGTGGTTTAGTTCCACAAGAAAATTACAAGAATTGATTAAAATTAAACAATAAAGTTTTTTTAATTAAAATATACAAAAATTAATAATTTTACATGTAGCAATAAATTATAATCATACTTTTTAATTTTTTATAAATTTTTTGGGCGATAAACTTTCATTTGGCATTAATGATTTTTAGTCAGACAAGAGATGAATATAATGGAAATTGAAAATAGATCAATGGTAAAAAAAGATAAAAATTCTGTATAAAAGTCAACAGTTGTATGTATATTGAAATTTTAAAATAATACATGAAATAATATATAACTTGAATTATCTCTTACATAGTACTAAAAATCAAAAATCTGGAGGGGGTAAATTATGACTTTGTAATTTTAGGTTATCAAAATGAAAATATATATATCAAAAACAAAAGATCGTTATAAAATCATGTATTTTTTATGTTTACACGAAAATGAAGTTGAAATTATTGAGATCTATCACGACTGCTATAATCTGAAACGAGAAAAATTAACATTAATTAAATTTAATTAATTTTAATTAAAGAAACCTCCATGCAAATCTGTCGATGTTGTCATCCGAATAACGTTTTCTATTTGGTTTCCTTAAAGAATTGAAGAGTCTCCATTTATGGTAAGGAATGTTTGCGTTGTCTTTGTAAAGCATCATGTCATTCGATGAAGATTGATCCGAGAATACAAAAGCAAATTCAATCATAGAAAGGAGTCCCAGTAAAACAAGAAATTTATTCATTACTCTTAATAATAAACATAATTAATTTATAATTTTTACTATGATTAGGAAGAATACCAAAATTTTGCGGGAGAATATTTCTCAAAATGACACCCAAAACAAGACAGCCTCGTTATTTATATCAATGATCCATTAACGGAGATTCTACGTAGCAAAAGGAAATGTTTTTGAATGTAAATACAGTGAATTTCTTTGTTTAAATTGGTGAATTTTAAATTTTATTTTCATATTAAAATCAAGAGGAATGCCAGTTGGTTGGGTGAATGGGAAACGGGATTTATGTTGTAAATAAAATTATTCATGTGAATTTTCTGATATTATTTTGATGCTGGATTCTCAGACAAATTGTTAAGAATCCAAATCTTTTCCAAAATCAGAATTTTAATGGATTTCGTGAGCAAGAAAATGTTGAAATATTATAATAATTTTATCAAATATTTAACAAAACGGGGAAAATAAATTTGTTAGTTATTGCTAAATTCATAAATTTTATTATGGGGGGAGCGGAGAAAGGAAATTTTTATTTTGTAATTTTAGTGACAGAGCTTCAAATTATTATATCTTTTAACTCTTAACCTCTTCACATTTGATTTGTTATTTACGATTTCGTTAATCTTCATTCATTTAGGCCAGTGGTGGCCAACCCAAATCAATCGAAAAGCCAAATTTTCGGAAAAATACTATCACGGGCCACAATAAATTCATTTAAATAAATATAACTCGTTTTTACGATTCAAGTAAACTTAGAATCTATTTTTTAAATTAAAAACATGCTTAATTCGATTATGAATTCTAAAAAAGACAATTATTGATTTGATGTTTACGATTGTGTCCGGGCCACATAAAAACGCTTCGCGGGCCACCAGTTGGCTATGGCTGATTTAGGCCAATGATACTCGACTATTATTTCCTCGGGACACATGCATATATTTGTAAAGTTACGTCGGGCTGCAACACTATATTGTTATGACGCAAAAAATGACAATCGTCTTCGGTGTTACTAGCTGTGCGTTGAAGTCGAAACGAATTTCAAGATATACGAAATTTAGAATGTCAGATTTTGTTTTTATAAAATTATGTTCCTTGACAATAAATGTGTTAAGGGCTGAAAGAATGAAAATAAACAAAAAATTTACTATTAAATATAATAATAATACAATAAAGGTCCTCTCCTTAATTGTGTACGTTTTATAATTTTGACAAATTTTTAATTTTTATACCAACTAAAATTTCAATGTTTGTTTTATTGAATTGATTGATATATTTATTTGATGCCTTCAAATATGCATGAAAAAGATTCCTTCATTTCAAAAGGAAGAAAGTCGAAATGAAATGTTCGTGATATAAATAACAACAAAAACAGGAAATATATCTTTTGAATAATATTTCATACTATTAATTTTTGTTTAAATTAAAGTTTTAAAGTTTCAATACGATTTCTAATGGTAGACTTGATTTGAGCTTATTTGACTCTCATCCGTACTGTGAGAATATAATTAAATTAATTAATTAATTAAAACATAAAATAAATAAAAGTAAAATAAAATATTAAATGAATGCATTTTGTGGATTGATGTGATATGCAAATTCCTTAAACTTACATTACTTGACGTTGAATAAAAATCCTCAAAGAGATTTGTTTAAATATTTCAAACACATTGCAGTTTATAAATTTATTAAATATTAGTATTTAACTATGGATGTTATAAATAATAAAAGTATAACAGCTAACATGTACCATATAAGAAACTCGATTATATCAACTTTGTGACCAAACCCAAGAATTTTACCACGCCGCCATCAAGCTGCATCATATATAAAATATTTTATACCACTCTTATCAAATATATAAATACATTTTATATTTTATAAATTAGTATTTATATATTTGATAAGAGCAGTAAAAAAAAGAACATTTTCAACATTGATAATAATTAAAACAAAACCAAAAATCAGCTGGATTTTTGATTTTGCCCTGTTTGTCAATGCAAAATAATTATATTGAAATATATTAAAAAACATATTCAATTTTGCGAATTACAAAACATTACCTTTTCTAATGTAACTAATCTGTGTCCAGTTTAGGGTTATCTTCTAATAACATTTCTTTGAATATTAACAATTAAGATCCAAGAAATGTCAGTCTTGCTCTCAGCAACTGATTCAAGTTTCATTAAACGACAACATAGAAAAGTAAAATCTAATTTGTAAGTTTATTCTAAATATATACTTGCCATCGAAGTATCTGTTTTATTTTACTTAATTTTACAACATTGCAACCAAAATATTTGATGCAGTGATAATTTATTATCAAAATACAATAATTATAAATTTAAAACATATTTTACCAAATTGAAACATGTATGTATATGATTTACATAAAACATACATACGTATACACACATTATTTATTAAAATAGCTTGAAGACTATAAATCAGTAATGTATCGATGTTTTAGATATATTACTGATTCATAGTCTTCAAGCTTTTTAATAAATACAATGGAAAGAAAATCAGTAGTGAAATTGGAAAAAAAGTTCTTATAGTATACACACAAGTTTAAATTACACACATACATAAAAACATTTTAAATTTCCCTATTATTAGCTATTCTTCTTAGGAATAAATAAATAAAATAAATAAATAACTCATAAATAAAATTTAATTTGGGAGACAAATGAGTAGTCAAAAATATAAATATTTTACTCGCAAATGTAAAAATTAAAACAATCAAAATTGCCCTATGTCAAATATGTTTATTTGTATTTATTATCGTGATCTTGACATTTAATAGTGTTTCATTTTAATTTGATTATGTTAATTATATCTTTTAATTAATAAAAAATTGTGTGGAAACATCATTAACAAGTAATTAAATTATAAACCTTATTAAATATAAACGTATATTAAATATTTATTAACAATTAAAATATAAAATTAGCACAATCAAATTAAAATAAAACATTAAATTAGACATGATCACTATCAATGGAAAACTTAACACTATTAAATTTCAAGGTCACACTAGTAAATATAAAACTATATTGACAAAAAGAATAAATTCCTAAAAAATTGCGTTTTCAAGTTTGACAACAACATAATAATAAAACGATATTAAAAAGAAATGGATTTCATTAAAATTACAATGAAATAATACATTAAATTATAAAATAAATAAAAAATAAATTAAAAACCTTGAAATAAAAAAAACATTTATAAAATCTTATAATCGTTGTTCTTTGATTGAAATGGTGAAAATGTTGTTGAAAATATTAAAATTTATTGTTTTAATCCAGTCAATTATCAAAATGGTATTTTAAATTAATAAAATTAAAACCAAAAATAAAACCAAAAATAAAAAAAAATGTTCATTAAATTACCTTTTGCAAAATTTGAAACCGAGAGCTTTTCTAAACTGCCTTGGATAAATTTTTTATTTGTTTCTTTCAACGTTAATATGATTTCCCATAGCCTATTTATATGTATTGAGAAGAATATCCGCAATGTCTGGCCAATACAAAATCCCATCCATCTTAACGAATTACAAATTCATGGATAAAATGATAATAAATTTCAATTTTAAATTTGTAATAAATTTTGGCGTTTTTGTGGCTAATTAAAATTATTTATATTTGCATTTCACAAGTATGCGACTGTAGAAATTTTTTTTTTTCATGAATATTTTAAACAAATTTTTTTCAAAAATATTTTAATAATATAAATTAAATTTTGTTAAAATAATCATTAGAAAGATTAGAAAACATTTTAATAGGAGGAAACTTTGTTTTTAAATTACCAAATATTCATTTGATTAAAACAATCTATTATATAAATAAATGAACTGAGGTGGCGCGGTTCAACAATAATTATGTTGGGGTTTATTAATTATATTTATAACATTTTCATTATTTATCTCGTTTAATGGTGTAATATTTATATCATTTCTCATAAATATTTATTCTTTCCTCTCTCAATGGAAATGGCTTGGATATTATAATTCACAAATGAGACTTTACACTTTTATTAATTTACTTTAATTAAACTAGTTATTATTAATGAATTTCTATGCAAAAGGTTAGGATCCTTTGCTTTGTCGCTCCTATATTATCCGAAACTTCGAACGAACACGAAACTTCAAGCCTCCAATATGACCCAGGGTGCTTGAATATTGGCTCTTAAGCTATTAAGGTACAGTGTTCCCAGAGCTTCAATGCCAGTATTAATATATTTTCCAGACAATTCTCTGTATAATATTAATAATAATAAAATTAAGAAAAAAAAAATAATAATAATAATAATAATAATGATAATAACAACAAAAATATATAATATTAATAATAATAAAATTAAGAAAAAATAATAATAATAATAATAATAATGATAATAATAATAATAATAATAATAATAATAATAATAATAATAATAATAATAATAATAATAATAATAATAATAATAATAATAATAATAATAATAATAATAATAATAATAATAATAATAATAATAATAATAATAATAATAATAATAATAATAATAATAATAATAATAATAATAATAATAATAATAATAATAATAATAATATTAATAATAATAATAATATTAATAATAATAATATTAATAATAATAATAATATTAATAATAATAATAATAATAATAATAATAATAATAATAATAATAATAATAATAATAATAATAATAATAATAATAATAATAATAATAATAATAATATTTATAATGATAATAATAATAACAATAATAATAAATTAAGGTAATTTTAATTAATTAATTAATCTCAATATTATAAATTTATTTGTGAATCATTCGAACAGTCTGGCTCATATATAAACATTTATGCTTGAATTATCAACAGTATAAATAGTGAAACCAAAGTTGAAAATTCAGTGAAAAAAATGAATATTAAAATATTTTCAAGTATTTCCATTTTGTTATAAACATTTGTAAATTATTATTTTAGGATTCTTGTTTTTATTAACTGCAATTTTCGTTTCTGCCGATTCAAATGAAATTTCTCAATTTTCAGTGGTAAATTTTTGTTTGAATGTTTTCAATTTCCAAAATATTTTCTACAATAAAAATCAAAAATAATAATTTTTATTAATTTAATTTAAATGAAAGTGAATAATTACTTTTTAAATTCTTTAAAATTGATATTTAATTAATCGTATTTGATTCAATAAAAATGTTATTAATATAAAAATATAATATTTTGTTTTAATTATCAAACATGCTAACACAAATGGAAGCTAAATTGTTCATTCAGTATAATATGAGATAACTTCAACAAGGTTGATATCAAGGTCCTTGCGTTATCATCGCGTTTACGCAACGGAGTCATATAAAATTTTGTTTATATTGTAGCTATAATTCATAATGAAATGTTTATTAATTTAATAATCAAAAAAATATAAATCAAAAAGGAAATATTAATAATAGCGAAAGGAATTAATCAAACAAAATTAACCAACAACAAAACTTATGCACTCATTTTAATTATTTAATTAATTTTTTTAATTAATTTGTTTTAATTTACATATATTATTTCAATACAATTTCGAAAGAATGTTTCAAAAAAAACGGTTTAAAGATTTTTTTTGTATTTTATTTTTGTATTTCATATATTTTTGCCCATGTTTTATTGTATTATTCGCCTCGCCCATATGATTGAAACCTGTAATAGATTGATTAAGATTTTCATTTTAAATGTAAATTTTACATAATATTCTCATTTCTCAATCATTTAGAAAACAAAAGGAGCTTTGAAATTTTTATGTCAATTATTTTCGGAAAACTTCAAAGAAATTTGCCATAAAAACTTTTCAAATGAAGACAAATTTACAGTGAATGCAAATATCAAGGTGCAACTTGACTCAGGTATAACACATTTAATTCTATTCAAAATATTTATTTAAAGATCGATGGGGGTCTAAATCTTTTACTTTCTTCTCAACTTAGTCATATAATATATATTATAAGAACTTTTTTCAATTTTCACCAATGATTTCTTTTCAATTGACATTCTATTTATTAAAAAGCTTGACTATTAATCAGTAAATATATCGATGTTATTTTGATATTCACGAATTTTCGGCACAGGCTTTTTCAAGTATATATATTACAAGTATATATATTACAATTTGCATATTACAAAATTTAAAAAATGTAATTTTTTTACAACACTGTATACAGTCAAAGACCAAAATGAATCCTTCCAAGATCTTTCAGTAATGCTGGATTTACATTGAAACCTATATAATATTAGTGCCAACCAATTAACTTTTTCATCAACCTTTTTTGACTTTAAGTATTATGTCTTTGAACATTTTCATATCGTTAGCTCCTTTTTGCCTCACAACCTGTCATGGAGAGAAATGTAAAAATTCATAAAATATCATATTATTATAAGAACTTCTTTCAATTTTCACCTCTGATATGTTTTCAATTGACGTTATATTTATTAAAAAATTGACTATGAATCAATAAAGATATCGATGTTTTTTTTGATACATTATATAAGTTGCAGAAACATTATCCCTTCCGCCATGAAAAATGCCACACGGACGCCTCTGACTACGCTACTAATGCAAGCGAAAAATTCTTTCCTCAAATCTTATGGTTTAATTGTTGTTATAGCGTAGATACTGCCTTTTCCATTTACTTATTTTAAACAAAGTATGAAACCATGGAGTCAGTTATAAATTAAGAATTGGAATCCAAATAAGATGAAAAAAAACCTTTAAAATTCAGTCTCGGGATATAACTTAACTCAATAACAACTGTTCTTATTACACCCTTTTTTAATTTAAAGCGCTAGAATCATAAAAATATCTGCGCTTCCCAATATGAGCAGTTATTTGTAACACACAATCAAAACAATAGGACAAATGCAAAATACATCCTGTTCAATTCATATTAATTATATTGATAAATGAATAATCAATTTTAAGTTTATTACGCGTTGGTGTATTTTCTTATGCATGACAGACAAATGTATTTTTTGTTTTATAGTATAGATTTATAAAAATGGAATTGCATATAGATCAACTAAAATGTTTGCAGTTATTAATAATTAATATCAATCAAATCAGTAAAATTAAAAATTATCACTAATAAGAATGAGCATGATATTGTTTTAAAAAAATTGTTTATATTAAGCTCTATATTTCAATTTGACCTCACCTTAATAACCCAGCCTCTTGGTCTTCAGCAATACTTCCCAGATGTTTTCAACCCCCAGCTTGGGGAACCATTCCCAATAGGAACTTTTTTATCAAAGTTCTTCTAATAATTTACTCATATTCGAAATCCTCTTGAATTATGTTATATTTCTATTGCAGTTATATTTGATATATGGACCCGGGGCCCCACATTCACTGGATCCTAAACTTAAAAGAGTTGAGGTTTCAAGAATTTTCAATTTATGCTGTCTGAAAATCCTCAAAAATTGTTTAAATTAATTTCCCTCGATTAATTACGACATTCTTTTCAGAGATCTCCGGAGCCGATCAACCGAAGATCTACGGAAACAAATGTGTAACATGCCAAGGCATAATGACTCGGTATAAAAACGCCATTGATATGTCATTATCAACCGTAAAAAATATTTGTCTAATTTTTCTCTATTTAATTTCTCTTCTTTTTTTAAAAGAAGCACATTCAAAATGGATTTCTGCACATTTGTGACATTGCCGATGACACTTTCAAAAAGGAATGCGTGACCTTTTTCAAAGGAAAAGGTTTGGAAATGATCGAATCCATTAGTCTGTCTAAAGACTCAATAAAGATCTGTCAGATTATCAATTTGTGCTTAAATGAAGATGACGTCGACAATTATAACGTATTGACAGGTAATTAATTTTTTTAATGACAACCTTTTATAAAAGGTAAGATTAAACTTTTATTAAATCGATCTTGATTGTTTGGAAGATGTGAAGTTAAAGGTATATAAACTCTGAAGGGTAATAATGACACCATCCTAACATCAATGATAAGGGTGTCATTCTTTTGTTATATGGACATAATTACGCCACGTAACAAACCAAGATATCGAACTTCATCCTTCAGCCATAAACCATTATATTATACATTCTTAATGTTATGGAGAAATCACCAATTTGGGACCCAGCTTTCCAACACAGAAAATCTAATAAATCTTGACTGTCGCTTTATTGGAAGGCCAAATCAACTTCCTGTACTTCCACCAAATGGTATTTGGGTCTATAGAATATGATGTTAACGCAGACTCCTGACATAGGACAAAGAAATGAAACATAAAGACCGTTCTTTAGCTTTCAATTATTATTTGAAATTCTTTATCACCGGTTTCGTTTTCCCCAACAGTATTAGTCGTGATCCAACTAATTTTATAAATTCAATCTTCATTATTTATTATATAAATCTAAATCTTTTATACATTCTTCACCTTTAGATTTTTTACTTATTGATACCTTCCAACAGCCGAAGTCAAAGCAGTGTACAAACTGTGTCGCATCATTGGCCTTCATAGAACAACACATCAACACAAAGATGAACCCAGTAACCTAAACCCTCATCATACTCTTGAATAATAATAATAATACCTTAGGAACAAGTTCAACATTCTCTGCATAGTTATTGTGAAATCTTCAAACCCAACACTCAGACCTTTTGCAAAGGGATTTTTTCCTCCACTGGCCTCGAAACAATCAAACGAATTTTGACGAAAGCGGATACGAAAGAAATATGCCAGAATTTGACATTTTGTGACATAATAGTCATTGATGCGAATAACCATGAAAATATAAGTAAGATATATTTTACATTTAACTAAGCGTATAAATAAGTCATATTCTAGATGTGTCTGAAGTGTTTCACGAGATTGCGGTCAGTCAAAAGTGCAATTTGTGTAAGAATATGATCAAATTATTGGAAATATCTGTTAATAAAACTTTAAATGCGGTAAGTATGTTTAATTGACAAATATTTGATAAACCTCATGAAAAAGACAAATATTCAAAACCGAGTCCTTTACGCTTGCACAGTATTTGTATCACCACTAAAAGAAAAATGCATAAAGTTTTATCAAGGATTGGGATTAGAGGTGATCAAATCAGTTCTTGTTGACGAAGGATCCAACGAAGATTTGCAAAAAACTCACTGTATGCCATAATCATGCCAGACATCACGAATCTTATCCGTTTCTTGGTAATTTCTTGTTTTAATCCTTTAATATTGTTATTTGCTGTATTATGACATTTTGTGATGATTTCAGTAAAAGTTTAAGAAAATAACAATATATAGTAAAATCGTATATTATAAAAATGGGAAATTGTAGAATTAGTGTGTGAAAATCAGTGGCGTAGAGAGCTTAACTGGCGCTCTTGCCCCCTCTCGATACGTCACTGATGGCAGTAACACTTAATTACATTAACTTAATCCATTTTGAGGAAATCGGCTATTATAAAATCTGATTATAATAAATTTTTTTCAGACAGAAAGGATTTTATGATATCTGGAAGTTATTGTATATTTTTTCTCAGTAATAATAAATTCAATTATTTAATAATATATATTTTACTGACAAATAATAAGTAAAATATTATATTGAATTTTTTTATGCCTCATCACACTTAGGATTTTATTTTTATTTTGTTCATATTATTTATTATTTTTCCAAGTTTAAAAAATAAATTTACGGTGTTAATTTAAAAAAACATAAATAAAAAAAAATATATAAAATTTATTAAAATTCAAAAATTCAAAAGTCAATTATATAAACAAATCCTTTTTTATAAATTAATTTATTGATTTTTTAATTTTAAAAAAATAGATTTTTTGAACACATTCACAACAATCGATTCAAATGAGAAGTGCAAAATTTGCAGAATCCATATTCGATTTATTGAAAGAAACTATAATCGATCGAAGACATTGGTAAACCCATTTTACACCTTCATAGATCGCTTTATGACCCTTACAAAAATAGGAACAAATGCAAGAAGTAGTCGATGATTTCTGTGGAATATTCAACTGTCCATACGAATATCCCTGTAAGCAATTTTATGTCAAAGCCGGACTTGAAGTACGTGAAAAGGTACTTCCTCGAATAGTCTGTCAGAAATTGGAATTTTGTCATGTTGATGAAGAAAAACGAACCCCACTCATAAAAAGTAATTTTACATAAAATATTTAAAACATAATTCTCCGACTGTCTTTTTGACAGTTTGACACAATTTTTATCAAAATATAAAAATATTTTAAATTAATCAAAGATTTATTGAAAAATAATTAATTAAATAAATGGTCACAAAATCAACATATTTTAAGGAGGAATATTGGAATGTGACTATAAACGAAAAAAATAAATGCAAATCACATAATACCAAATTAAAAGTCCCCCTCCCTAGAACTTGTAAACATAAAAATATGAAATAATCTGTCTATCTCATAAATAAGGGGTAACAACTATTTTTTTACATAAAATTTATTTTTCTCAATAAAAATTAGTAATCTACTTTTTTAAAATTCAAAGCAAGAGAGGTTTCCTTAAAAGATATTGGAAATAAACTTTAAGAACTACAATACTTCTTTTTGATGAGTTGCACTGCCTAGTTTTTATGTACTGCTTAAGCAAGGCTGGACTGGAAATACATTTAGGCCCGGGAAATATCGGTGACGTAGGCCCACTATATTAAATTTAATAAAAATAAATTTCAAAAAGTACAAAAATCAAAATTAAGTAATTAAAAATAATTAAATAAATTTATTAAAAAGAGAGTTTGAAGACTATAAATCAGTAATATATCGATGTTTGTTGATACTCACGAATTTTCGGCACTGCCTTTTTCAAGTGAAAAATTCTCTTCATCATCTTCTTCATCACAAAACAATTCACTTCTATCTTCTGCTAAAGTACAATTAAAAATTTTCCACTTTGAAAATCTATTAGTGGTCAGCTTTCAAAATTTCCTTCGTAATATTTTTATTTAATTTTTGATTTATTAAATTGGTTAAAGCAGTGGTTCTCAACCCGTGTTCCGCGATTACGCTTCCAGTGTTCCGCGAAAAAATGACATTTTATCTTTAAATTTGCATTTAAGATACATATCATCAAAAACCTCAATTAATGTTTTTATAAGATGATTCAATAAGAAAGCCGTTACACAGATATATAAACATACAAATATAAAAGTGTTTTTATTGATTGTTATTATTGCGAGTGATATTTTCTTTGCTTATAAGAAGGCATTGTCTACGTTTACGACAGATTTATAGTAATTTGTGATTGGTTACTCATTGTGGGCAAGTATTTTTTTGTCAGTGTTCCGCGTTAAAAAAATCATTAGAATGGTGTTCCGCGCTTTTATATTAATTGAGAACCACTGGGTTAAAGGTTCAAAAATGTGACTAGGTATATTAATACTTAAAATTTGTGGGGAATTATTTGGATCTAAATAGAATATATGATTATAAAGAGGATCATTTTTTAAAAATCGTTCATTGATGTTACTGGTAACTGCATCTATTATAACATTATATACACTTATACGAAATCTATCGTTTGAATTATCCGTTCTATTTCTTTTATTTGTTTGACATAACATTGTTTCAATTTTAATTTCGATTTCTCTTTTTTCTAGTTCTTCGTTTGCAGCCAATGCAAAATTTACTCTTTATTTTTTAAAAAGATTTTCAGTCGTATTTTTTACCATACCAAAAGCAATTGCAATATCCATATCTGATGTTTGTAAGTATGATGACAAAGGTGTTGTGTCTTCAAATATTCGTAAAAATATTTGAACTGTTAAAATAATATCAAGTTTTAGAAACGCGGTCAAAATAGTGTTTTCTCAATGTCTAATTTCTTTGTTAAACTTTTCGGATATAGAGATTTCATAGAAAGTCTGCAAAACATCGACGAAAAATATAATTCCAGATGTACTGTCAATGTACCAAACATTTTTCTTAATGTCTTATCTTTGGCCCACCGACGTGTTTCTCCAATAGTAGAAACAAATTTAAATTTAATAAATTCTCGCTATACGTTGGGTCGTTTATAAGATTCTTTTAAAAAAACCGCACATGTATTTAAGATACCAAATAGTGAGATGGCTTCTTCTGTCTTTTGTGTGATATCCGTAGTAACTAAATTTAATAAATGTGTATAACACCAAGTATGAACTTGATTTGGTGAAACTTGATTTAACTATGCATTAAAACCTTTATATGTACCTTGCATGTTCGCTGTACCATCTATACAATTACCAATACATTTATTAATATCAATTTTCATATTTTTTAAAATTTCGCATATTAAGTTACAGATATTTTCTCCAGTTGTTGATGTAAAATTAACAACGGCTATTAATCGTTCATAAACACGATCCTCTTTAGTGTATGTTATAACAACTGAACATTGATCTTCTACGTTAATATATTGGGTGGTGTCTAATTGAATACCGTATATTTCGGCTTTATTTATTTCATTAGAAAATTAATAGCATTAATAACAGAATTAGCTGTAGTTTTAGATAAAAGTGTTACGAGATTACCCATTCCTTTGTTGGTGCCAATTTTGTTATGGCGATTTTTACTCTTTTTAACACATTCTTCTATGTGGGGTTTTAATAAGGGATCAAATTTACTTATTAATAAAAGTAATTCTAGAAAATTGTCATAGTCCAAATTTTCGTCTATCAAATTAAATGCAGATTCATTTAAATTGCGATAAATAAGTAATAGTTTACCAATTAATTTTATTGTTTCAATTATTCTTTCGAGTATTTGTCGAAATTGTTAAAATTTAATTTCATTTCATTAAAAAAAATAAAAAAACTTGACAATATTTGTGGGTCAATAAGCCCAACGGGATATTTCCGGTATCCCGGTGAGCCAGTCCAGCCCTGTCCTTAAGTACTGTTTTGTCATGTTATGTACTTTTTGTACTTTTTTAAATATTTTAAATTTTAATATCAATTATTATAGCATTGATTATATGGATTTTCAAAGAGAATGACGAGATACAGAAAATATCAATTAGATTGGAAAGACAATTCATTATGTGGTAGAAAATCAGAAATTAGTTATGGATGACAATGATCTCTTCGATTAAGTTAGACGAGTAAATATATTTTTTTCCACGGACAAAATGATAGGGATGGAATTAAAATAAAATAGAAGTTAACTTTCGTTGTATAGAAAATGTAAAAACTTTGAAATTACTTGTTGAATTACTTAGTGCTTACTGGGTACTAATTCAGCAGTTGAAAGAGTATTTTCAATTATTAATGATTTCTGAAGGTGTGAGAAATCGAGATTAAATATAGAAACCTTATCAGCAGCGCTTTCAGTGAAACTGAATCTCAGGTATACACGTGAAGAATTTTGAAGAAATATCATTATAATCAAATATTGAAACAACTTATTTTCTTTCTTAATATTATTTTGTAGATTGCATAATGACCTGCACTTTTACATCCTTTGTACTGCTTTTGAGTTAAAAAAAATCTTGCCACCTTTTATAAACCCAAAATATATTTGAAAACGATAATAAAGGATGATTTCGTTTTTGTTTCGATTGCTACTTACATTTGCAACTCATGCCAGATGACCAAATAGTTGATAAAATCTTCATCATCCTTCAATGAGCTTTAGTATACCTCCTAATTCTAAGAGGTATATTCATAGTTTTTCTCTTTAGTTTCCAGTATAATGTTATAGATGCTTGGTTAATGTTTTTAACAATCTATCTCCAAGAGATTATGTAAAGACTTATCAAATTTGCCTTGAGGATGCCGCTAAGTCATTGAAACTGATAAAATAGGAAAGGTTACAAAATTTTTGTTTGGGGTCAAAGGTTAAAAATATGTTGATATAATTTCGAATGATTTGCATTTCAACTAAAATTAGATTTTATTGATTTACTTAATTGAAAATAGTGCAATTATCGTTTCAAAAGTGCCAAAAATTGTAAACATTACACCTATATTTCAATGATAGAATTTTTTTCTATAATTTTTATCAAAATATATATTTTATTTCACTGAACATGATCCTATTTTTATAAGGGGACGGAATAAAATTGAAACTAGTTTATTAATAATATAATTTGAACTTTGACCTGGACATGTCAAAAAGTTCAATTAGAAATTTTGCAATTTATATAATAATAATAATAATAATAATAATAATAATAATAATAATAATAATAATAATAATAATAATAATAATAATAATAATAATAATAATAATAATAATAATAATAATAATAATAATAATAATAATAATAATAATAATAATAATAATAATAATAATAATAATAATAATAATAATAATAATAATAATAATAATAATAATAATAATAATAATAATAATAATAATAATAATAATAATAATAATAATAATAATAATAATAATAATAATAATAATAATAATAATAATAATAATAATAATAATAATAATAATAATAATAATAATAATAATAATAATAATAATAATTTCAGTGGTGAAACCAAATCCTGTAGCAAAAGACCATGGTAAAGGGTGCAAAAATTGTATGTGGATCGTGAAAAGATATGAAAACGTCATCAACAAGTCCTTGAGCGCGGTGAGAATGGTTTCATGTGAAATTTATTTAATTAATCACTCTTGTAACAGGAATATATTCAAACAAAAGTCATTGAATTATGTGACATATATAATGCGACTGTGAAAAATCTTTGTGTCACATTTTATCAAGGAAAAGGTCTGGAGATAATTAAAGCTATAATTGCATCTGAAAATCCAAGGAAAATCTGTCAAATTATCAATTTGTGTCGAAGTGACAAGGAAAAAAGACAGGAAAACAATTTCCTCGGTAATGCCTTTATGTTTGAGTATAATAACTTTATATGATGTCTATTTTCTCCCATCTCTAAATTTGCAGATAAAAATGAAATTTACAAATTTCCTTAGAAATGTTCTAAACAAGGTACTCTAAGGTTCTGTATGTTTTGTATGACACATCATGAAGTTATGTTTCCGTTTTGTATGAAGACCTTTAACATTTAATTCTTTTGTCAAGCTAATCTGAACATTTACAAGTTTCTTGATGACAGCTCCATGTAGGATGTTATTACCAGGATTAAACATCGGCGTTGAATTTGAGTGGAAAATACAAGGAGATATAAGTTCTAGGAATATGCGACCATCAAAATAACAAAAAAAGTCTTGCTACTTTCATTTTCTGAGACCTTGTGGTCACAACCGTTCCATTATCAGAAATGTATCATACATTAGTTACATTCAATAATTAGATTAGATATATTCACAAAATTCAGTATTTCTATGTAATTAATTTGTTCCAAAAATATAATTAATAAATACAATGTCAATTGAAAAGAAATCAGAGGTGAAAATTGAAAAAAGTTCTTATAATAATAAAATTAATAATAACCAATAGAAAGTTAATAAATTACAATATAATTAGATTTATTACTGATCCATTTCCACCGGAAGCGATCACCGGATCACTGCCAGTCATGCATTAAAATGATCAAATTTGAGGAGAAAAATATCAACAATTCCAAAACAGCGGTTCGTTGAATATTCCATTTGGATCATTTGATTTACCGGCTTTTTATTTAGATCGAAATTCAAGGAAAACTTCTCGGATATTGTTCAATTTTCCAACAGAAATTTGCTAATATTTGTGTAGAATATTTCAACTCGACTGGCCTTGAGATTATTGAGGATATTTTGAAAAAAGAAAATCCAAAGAAAATCTGTGAAAAACTCCATTACTGTCACAAAAGAAATCCTAATGATCAAGAAAGTCAAGGTAAATTAATTATAATTATTGAAAATTGAAAATAAAAGAATTGTTAACGAAAAAATAAAAGAAGTAAATTAAACTAGTGAGATGCTATAAGACACTATTTACACCAATAGTCCAACCAGGAGTTCCATTAGGTACAATTTATGTATTTATTATTCACCTTTATTATCTGGTTTTATTAAATGATATTATTTATTCCTTAACACTGAATTTGATGTAAATATTGTAAATTAAACTCATTTGAAGCAGACTAATTTGCATAATAATTAGTTGCTAACTGACCAATCAGATTTGTCATGTTCGGGTAATTGTAATCACATATGATAATGGACCAGTTAGGATTGTCATTTATGGATAACTGATACGGCAAATATTATTGAACTAGTTAGGATTGTCCTTTGTGAGTAATTTTTTATCCCATTTATCAGTAAAGATAATTTTTATAAAATAAATATTCGTATGCTGCATCTGTGAATAAATTTCAAAATAAAATTTTAATGAAAGCAATTTTCCTATTTCCCCGGCATAAAATTAAAGTTTTTGCACATTTTGAATAGAAATAGTTAAAATTAAAAAATGAGAAATATTTTTAAAATTTTTTTGGCTCAATGATGCATTTTTAATAAAGCTAGTGGATTTTGTAAATGTAGGTGGCTGTCAAAATTCCTAAAAAAATAAAATTTAATTATTGTTTAATAATATTTTAATTGTGGTCATCGTTTTGAATATTTTCTTATTCTCAATGGATAAAATTTTCCTTGAACCATATAACTAAATCATTAACTTTCGGCGACAAAAAGGCTTTAGTATAACAAGTTCCACTGTAATTTTATTTATTGGTACAACGTTTAATGTAAACCAATGTTGCAACCTTAAACCAAATTGTCCATCATTTCCTTGCCCAGTTGGCAATTCATAAGCTTAAAATTTTCTCCAGCCGTATTGTCCCAAATGAAAAATACAAATTTTATTACAGGCATTACAAAATTCATTTTTAAAGCACTTATTGCCACTAATTCCAAATAGACGCTTATAAACCTCTTCATTTTGAAATAGTTTTAAATATAGCGCTCATAATTGATGTTATTGATAAACAATGATATTTTGCTTTCATTAATCAAATAGTTTGTATTTCTTAAATAACTTTGTCTAGGGATCGCCGATTGATATGTCACCTGCCCGTATTCCTAATTTGACAATATAAACTAATACTTTTACAATGTAAAATACATTAATGACAGAATAAATATAATTTTTGACAAAAAAATATAACCTATTTAATCAACTATAACTTCTCCATTAATACCTCTCGGTATATAAGTGAACATATTTCTTAAATATCCAACACAATCGTTTGCAGTTACCAGAGTACTTCCATTAGCAATATCATCCATTAATTCTGTTTCACTCTGTAATTGGCCCTTTTTGTAATCTCCTTCTACTCAGTAGGGTTGAGAAAAGGCGAGTACGGTGGTAGATACAGGGATTTAATCTTTAATATGACAATATAAAGTCCTTTATTGACAATATTAATTTCAGTTTAGTAAATTCAAATTAGTAAAAAATGAATTCAAAGAGAATTCTTTAAATGACAAAAATGTTGAAAATAATGAAAGCGAACAACTCCCACATCCGACCACCGATATAGAAGTTCTAAATAAGTTCCAATACAAATGCGAAGGAATCAAACAATATCGAATGCTGATCGTGAAAGAGTAACCACTGCGTATGAAGGACAAAACATCCATTCCGGATATAAGCCGCGTTCTCGGTGTAAAAAGAACAACAATATATGCCGTCCTGAAAAAATATATTACAATTGGAATAATTGAAGCCAGTAAGAAAGGCAGTGAACAACGTAAGAAACTTAATGATGCACAAAAAGTGCAAGTAAAGGAATGGGTCGACGAGAATTGTGCTCTTTTGTTAAGCGCTCTTGCAGCAAAAATACCAATACTTATGTTCACAATTTATTAACTTCCTTTCAATATTCGTTGAAAAGACTTCACCTAATACCCGAAAGACGAAATTCTACTGATGTAATTTCAGCAAACAGCAACTACGTACTTAATTATAGTTCCGTTTTAAGTTTATATTCTGAGGAAGAACTCATATTTATTGATGAAGTGGGATTTAATGTTTCAATGCGGACAACACGGGGCCGCTCACGCGTAGGCACGCCGGCTACTCAAAACGTACCGAACATCGATCGCGTAATATATCGATAATTTGCGCAATGAATAAATGTGGTATCATAATCGCGCAATTAATAAGGAGTTATTTATTGAATATATTAATGAGCTTAAGCAGATTTTAATTGATATGGAAATTATTCGAGCATTATATATTATGGATAATGTAAAGTTCCATAGAAGTCCAGAAGTTGTCAACATTATCATTGATGAGTCAACAGAGCTAAGGTATCTACCACAGTACTTGCCTTTTCTCAACCCTATTGAGAATATGTTTAGCAAGTAGAAGGAGAAAACAAAAAGGGTCAATCCACAGAATGAAACAGAATTAATGGGTGCTATTACCAATGGAAGTACTCTGTTAACTGCAAACGATTGTGCTGGATATTTAAGAAATATGTGGACTTATATACCAAGATGCATTAATGGAGAAGTTATAGTTGATTAAATAGGTTGTTATATTTTTCTGTTAAAAATTGTATTTATTCTGTCATTAATGCAATTTACATTGTCAAAGTATTAGTTTATATTGTCAATAAAAGACTTTATATTGTCAAATTAGTGATTGAATCGATGTATTTACTGATTTATAGTCAAGCCTTTTATTAATACAAAAAATATATGGTAATAGTTAGTATATACTATAGACAAAAATATATACATTATTCCCATGAGTTTGTATCAATATAAAATGTAAATAACCCTCAATTTATTACAGGGTAAGAGGCGAAAATAGGCCATTTAGCTTATTGATACTCCTACAAATGAATTTATTTCCAGATTTACTGACACTATTCTATCGTAAAGAGAAAGACGAAGATTGCAAATTGTGTAGAAAGATGATCGAATTCTACCAAATATCCATAAACAAATCTCTAAATCCGGTAATTTGGTTACTTGATTTAAACAAAAATGAACCTCATTTTACTCGACACAGGAAGTTATCCAACAGAAAATGATTGCCGGTTGCGCAATTTACAAATTATCATTGAAAACCCAATGCGTATTCTTTTACAATACTGTTGGGTTCGACGTCATTAAGGCAGTTCTGACGAACGGCGAGTCTACGACAATTTGCAAATTAATGGACTTCTGTTTGATGGATTCCGAGATTGATAGCGCTCGTCAGTTATTGGGTATTGGTTGAGTACTTTCTTTTAAAATGATCATTTTATATTTATTAAAAGTTTCTTTTTTGGAAATTAAAGTTTTCAATCACTTGCTGAGTACAGGACATTTATAATTCGATAGATCATTCAAGTATCTATTCGAGTTTAGTCTTTTTGACAAGAATCTTTGTACTGATGATCCTTTTAAACTGAATTCCATCAGACATAAGACTGATTAAAATGACAATACATAACGAGTCTAATAATAAAATCCTTTCATTTTTCTAATTTTATAATACCGTTTCAGCATTCAGACCATCACTATTTAAAAAATAGCATTATCATGGAACAATTAAAGGTTCTGGTTGCTTAAATTGCGTCACAGGTGTCCAGATTTCAGTGACCAAAGTCATGTACTAATCCATGAAAGTTAAAACTCTTTGAAATCACAAAATACAATGAATATTACACATATTCGATGTGAAGT
>CAUHTR010004291.1:0-37794 GCA_959609185.1 Schmidtea polychroa | reverse complement strand
GAGTTTTGGATTATTTCAAGTCGGTTCTCTCTGACTCCTGTGTTCTTTAAATCAAAACAATGAACGACCCAACGTATATTGAAACAACAGGTTCACAATTTATTATCACGCTACAATTACCAATCAAAGTTTTATGCGATTGTCTGCTCGGCGTTGATGCTTTGCAAACAAACAATATTCACCTTTTGATCCTTTAGTTCTGTTGACTCTCGTTTTCCTCGGTTTCGGTTTGGTTTGATCCCTTTTCGCCTTTCCGTATTCTTAATTCTATTTCTTCTTTTCCCTACTTCCCTAATTCGTTTACCACTTTTCCTACCTTCTAATTCTTCGAACTCTAGCTGAGGCAGAATGCCGATTTTCTCTGATTTTCCCTTTGCTTATATACTCCTCGAAATCAGGATGACAAATGGTTATTGCCGAGCCAATCTTTCGTTTGACATTTTCTCCTACGTGTTTGCTTCGGCTGTCATCCATAATGGTCCAACGAATCCAGATAATTAATGACCCTACCGGTCTTCCTACGCGCGCTATCTTCTTACTCTTTTCCCATTAATCATCGTGTCAAGCTAATGGGCCCAAAACTTCCTTTTGTTTGCCTTTCTTCTTGTTTACCCAGCTCGGGTTTCCTTTATCTCTCGGGTTCTCCATTGGCTGGGGTTTCCCATTAGCTCGGGTTTTCCATTAGCCAATTAATTAATTAATTAACGTTTTCTGTTTTCATACGTTTGAATGTTTTTCGACCCTTCCTAATCCTTTTCTGATAAATCCCTAACCATCATCTTGTTGACCATTAGCTAATCTATACCTGTCCCGTTTTTCCCATTCGATTTCGATGATTTTTCCATTTATTGATTTTTCTCGGATTTCCGGATTCTCGCCTTTCGTAATTGCTTTTTGCATTTTCTAATACTGTTTCCATCGCACTTTCCTTTAATATTAATTCTGTGCACGATCCCGCTTTTATTTGCCATTTTTCCTCGCTTACTTTCCATTTGAATTATTATCCTAAATTTTATTTAAATTTTTAATTTTAATTTACAGACCTCAACAAAAATATATAAATTTTTTTCAGCTTCTACTTTTTGATGGGCAATACTTTTAGAATATGTCCAAAAATTAACTTTGAAACTCTTGAGTGACACTAGATGGGAGAGTAGGATAGACGCCTAAAAGCCTTTAAGATTTCATATGGGAGATGTATACGACACTTTGGTATGCATTTATGTAAAACAAGAAATTGATAATTTAATAAGAGACGAAGTCTCAGGTTTATTGAATTAGCTGACGAAATTGACGTTGATTGTAATTTTTAATCAACAATATCACAACACTGCGTAAGAAGAACGTAAACCAACTTCTCATACGAAGCACGAGATGAACCGATCAAAGATTCCAAAAAAATATAAGATAGACTTTTTTTATTTTACAATTGATAAAACACTAAACGCACTTGATACAAGATTCGAACAACTTAGTCATCATAATAACTATTTTCAATTTTTACATAATATATACGATTTAAGAACCATGTCTAAAGAAATACGACAAGGATTTAGAAATGGTTTAAATTGATGACAATTCTGTTGACATAAATGGGGTAGAATTACCATAGGAAATCTATGTGATTTATGCACTTATGGGTAAAAAGAAAGCCTAAGCAATGTACTTAAATTAATAACATTGTTAAATATTGCCTCAAACTTTAGGAGTTTTTCTAAATTAAAATTAATTAATACCTTCTTACGTTGCACTAGCACGCGTGTTTTGTACTACTTGATTGCAAATTTTATGTTATATCTATCTTTTATTATAATTTAAAAGCGTTTGACTTTTATTTAAAATACAGATATATACTTGTTTGTCCGGGGTGATGTAAAAGCTATGTAAAAACAGGCACTGTTACCAGAATCTCTATAAACCCAAAAACTGTATAATATAATAGTCAGCAATAAATATGCAATTTAAGAGTCCCAAAATTAACAGTTAAAAATAAATTGAATAAATTCAAAATTTTTTAATCTGAAATTTCACAAAATTCCCTGTAATGAAACATTTATTTCCTCAAAAAATAATCAGCAAATAAAATATTTTTCTATAAATTTGTTTTAAATTTCTGGTGATTTAATTTAATATAAAATCAATAATTTAGAGCAAAAAACATTAAAAAAATGTAATCAAATATATCTTTTTAATTCCTTTATTAAATCGTTTAAGGACTTGCTATTTATTCCTACAGACAAACATTGATTGCATTTGTCTAAGAGTCGAATCTTCTAAAACGCCCCCACACACACACGCACACGCACACACTGAGTCTTATGCTATGCATTATAGTATGCATCATAATTAATTAGAGATATTAATAAATTAATTTATAACAATCTTTCTCAATCTTTTTACATATTCCGAAAAATTATTTCTGGCACCAATGAAAAGTAGTAGAAAATTAAATTTTCGAATAAATAAATACGAGCGATTATTTCAACACTTTTAATTATACTAATATTTGATACAGATGGAGAATTTTTATAATGGAATGATAAATGTTGGTAATTATGCAATTGATGATGTTTTGCTCTTTTTCTATGCCTGGCCTTATTTCAGACAGGAATTAGTTCGTTGGAGAGATTTTTCAATTTTGATTGTTCATTATTTTTCATATTAACGGGAGTTGAAAATCTGAACTCGCATAAGTACAAAGTAAAAATTGCAATAAATGTTTATTACTCTTTTAAATAGCTTAGTATATTCGCCTTTTATTGAAATTCAAAAAGTACTGGGCAACCTTTCCAATATATTTAAATGAAGATAAGGATTCTGTTATGAAAGGCCAATTCAGTTTAATAAAAAATGTCAAAGATTATTTCATATACAGGACCAAACAAAGGCGTTGGCAAGGGGGTGAACATCAGATGGCATCGCGCTTATATATATTGTTAGACAAAAACTAATTTGTTGCCCAGATAAACGTGGGTTTGCGATCGAAATGCGTAAAAATAGCACGCAGACTTAGGCTTAAGTGGAGTAAAAATCAAAACAAATGAAAACATAAAGTAAACATCATAAAAGAGAGATCAAATACCATCAAAATGATATAACACGAAAATAAATTAATAACAAAAGCAAGAAGTATGGCACAAAGCAAACATAGACTTAGCATCGACAAATAACATAAATTAAACAAATACAAATTAATGGCGATAAAGATAAATATAGAAACTGGAAAAGAAAAAGATTTCGTATTTACAACACTTAGGCTCGTGTGTGACAAGCAACTTTTATTTAAACGACGTATGGTGCATAGGTAAACTTTACATTAAATTCTGTAGAATTTTATGAATAAGAGATTAAGAGCTTGTATACCTAATGTCCAGTTGGCTATGGGTGACTAGCAAGTAAAATATGGAATGACTTGAACTCTCGACAGAAACTCATATAGATGACCTCATTGACAATTCGTGAATAGTATAAGGCAGTTTCTGTATTAGCACGGACAGATTACCGTTCATTTAAGCAAGTCTATTTAATATTGAGTTTATCGAGTGACGATTTTGACATCAAAACCTAACTGTATTTAAAATCGGATTGAATTAAGTACATAAATAAAAATAAAACCAAGAAAAAGTATTTAATAGTATTAAAAAATTGTATTTATTAAAAAGCTTGACTATAAATCAATAAAGATATCGATGTTTTTTTGGGTATTCACGAATTTTCGACACTGCCCTTTTCAAGTGATTTTGACCAATTTTTTAATAAATACAATGTCAATTGAAAAATAAATTAGAGGTGAAAATCGAAAGAAGTTCTTATAAAAGTATTAAAAAAATATGATATTCTGAATTACCAAAATCTAATCTTGTTTCTTAACTATAGCTAATTTATTTATATTATAAAATAATTTCAGAAAACAAAGAGCATTTTTAGGGTAATTGAGGTTGATTTTGGGCAATTTAATAATTGAAAATGTCGGTTTAATATCATATTAAGAACAAATTTTAAAGGCAAGGCCGATTTAGGATTTTTAAGGGTCCAAAAAGTTTGTTAAAAATTTAAAAAGTCAATCAAGGTTCAACATTTAAGGCTATTGTTAAGATAATGTAGAAATGCACAAAATTAAAATGGAAAAACAAATAAAATCAACAAAAATGTCGAAATGAGAAAAGTGCAAAAATTAATTAAAAATTTATAAAATTTAAAAAATAATATTGATCAGGAGTAATGGGTATGGTTGTACACCGAATCGAGAGAAACAAAATATAAGATCTCAGTGAAATTAAAGAAAATTACAAATTATCTTAACAGAAAAGGTGATTACTCATTGGGCAACCTACTTATAGATTATTTCGAGAGAAAGGTGCAAATACAGCGACAAGCTGTAATTTTGATCAAAATTGATTAAAGTGTTCTGTCCTGGGTTTTAGTTATTCGATTGCAACAATAAACGGCACGAGGAGTCAGAAACTAACTGACTTTGTTAAATAACTCAACAGTATTAAAAAGTAATACTATTAATAATAAAAATACTAATAATAATAATAAACAGCAAACAAAATAAAACTATCAAAACTATCAAAGATAATCTTATTGAGTACTGTGAGTGCCCTGGTCCTTTTCACATCACTCTGAGGTGGGATAGACGACATTATAGGTAAGAACGAATTTTAGACACAAGTATGTTGTCACCTCTCATTAGGACTGACAATATTAAATACATTCACTTCATCTTTTTCTTTTGTCTTGATAGGATTTTTATTGTTTCTACGATTTAGATGTGAAAATCGCAATAAATATTATTTTATTAATTAAATAAATAGTTTACATAAAGTTGGGATAATATAAAATTCCATTTATGTTCACTCTCACCCACTCTCATATTCACTACTTCACCCATATAGTCTTCACTAACTCTTAGTTTTCCCTTACAGATTTTCAACTCTCGTTCGACCACACTCACTTTACAATAACGGACTATCTTATAGTCGAAATATTTTTCATTAAATACACTATTCGCAGCAAAATGCTTAAATTTTCATTTGATTGTTTTAAATAATAAATGCTGCTACCAAGAAATCATCACTTTATACGATAATAATAATAATAATAATAATAATAATAATAATAATAATAATAATAATAATAATAATAATAATAATAATAATAATAATAATACCATAAAGTTCTAAATATAATAACCAGGTATTTTAATTGGGAAATTCCAATATTCTCAAAATATAATAAATCCAATCTGTATACATGGGTCCTCTATTTGGTTTTTATTACTCGAGTACATAATTCGAACAGTAAACGTTGTAAAAATATTTCTATTAGTGTATCCCGGTTACTTTATTAGGAATTAATATTATATTTAGAACTTTACGATAGTATTGATAGTATTTTTAAATTACTCTAATATCACCTTTCCCTAAAATTTGACCCCTAAAAGATATTAAACCGATCTTTTCGACTGTTGGATATATTGTAGTTTCTCGGTGGTTATTAGACTACCAATTACTGGTCTGACTCCAAGCGTGTTATTTAAAAATGACAAATCCCAACGACCCAAAAACTTTATTGATTTTCACTATTGATTACAACTAATTCAACGATAGCAACTCTAAACACACCTCAAATTTTTCAAAAGCTTATTACAACCCTTCGAGAGGAATAACACAACAATGATATATGCATGAATATTTCAATAAATACATACTTTTATAATAAAAGCAATTTTGGATTCTCTTTTCAATTTATTTCTCCTGCTCATTATTTACCAATTAAAATAATTTTAATTAAACATTAACATATTTTTGACATCAACCAATAATCTAATAACATAAATGTGAGAATTTAATTAAATAAATGAGTTAAAACAATTGATGAAATTATTTAGAATTATTAATAATTAAATAAATTATTTAAAAAATGAATGTTCGAATGGGGCTTTCTTATAATTAAATCGCTGCCATGTATGTTTAATTAATTAAATAAATGATTGCATGAATGTATGTTGTTGATAAATGGTATTTGTTGAATTCTTACAAGAATGACCTCGTGCAGATTTGTTTAAATAACATAATTGAAAGGAGAATATTTTGGACAAATTTTAGAATAATTTGTAATTCTGCATGTCAATTAGATGAAACGGAGCGTAGCTAATATACGCCACTAAAATTTTAAAAGTGCTCATTGAATTAAAATAAATCAACTAAATTATTAATATAAAAAACACTGAAAATAGTATCCTTATCAAAATTTTGCATTGAAAATTAGAGACATTCCAATAATTAAATTACCTAATTTATCTTGGAATGATTTCGGTTTTTTCCACAAAACAAATATCCAATAGACCGGAGCGGCAGTAAGAATGATCACGATTCCCA
The DNA here is from genome assembly GCA_959609185.1 of Schmidtea polychroa. Classification (NCBI taxonomy): domain Eukaryota; kingdom Metazoa; phylum Platyhelminthes; order Tricladida; family Dugesiidae; genus Schmidtea; species Schmidtea polychroa. The sequence continues at coordinate 31,411 of CAUHTR010004291.1, read as the reverse complement.
TCACTAAATTAAATATCACATAATAAGTTTATAAATAATATTTAAATAGCAATTAAATTATTGTTTCTCACATTAGCTTCAAAATTTAAATGAAAATTATTTAATTCTCATCATCTTTTGTATGGAATTGTTTTTCATTATCTAATTTCCTTTCTACAATGGACACGAAGCACAATAAGGTAATGCTAGCGATTCTCTAAATAACTCTATACCAGTGATTGCCACAATATTTTCAACAAGTGCCAAAAAAAATTTTCTTAAATAAATAGTGACAATTTAAAAAATTCAAATTTTTTATTAAAATCATTCATTAATATTATTGGCTATTTTTTCAAAATCAATTTGATCATCATTCATCGCTATTTTAAGTTGAATATTTAAAAGGTGGTGCAACAGAGAAAATATTTCTCAAAAATTCATCATTTAATGGAATTTAATAATTTATGAACTAAAAGACCTGACAGAATTTTAGTAAAAGAGGGGTCAAGGCTTTAAAAGATAGATTTGGTAAGACTAGCAATTGAAAATTATCTATTGCAGCGGTTCTCAAACTTTTTGAACCGCGGAGCCCTCCAAAGCCATATAGATTTCCACGGAACCCCATTGGTTCACTAATTATGTGTATGCCACTCGATGATCTAACATCGAAGAGTATATATATTTTTATATATATATTTATAAATAAAAAAAGATTTAAATTTTTTGTACTTCAATTGAATCATTTATTTATCGGAAAATAATTACAAAATATTACAAAAAACAAACATTGCTAGTGGGACGGATGGACTTGTTTCCTTTTTTGACATAATTGTTTTATGTCTGGCTTTATAGAGGACAGTTGAATCCTCATATCAGCTTCTGCATCGAGTCTATTGCGATATTTTGTTTTTGTTGCAGCATACGAAGAAAATCCAGATTCGCACAGATAAGTTGTAGCGAAAGGAAGAAGTATTTTAACAGCTTGAATTGATAAATCTGCATATTCTTCTCTCAAAGTACACCAAAATTCTGGCAAAGATAGTTTTTCAAATAGGAGCTGCAGTGAGGAATCTGATATCATGTCAATGAAAATTTCGTACTCCTTAGCTGTGAATTTTTCTGGCCTTTTCTGCACTATGAATGGGGTTCTAATCCATGTATAACTTTTAAGCTTTTCATTCTCTTCATTTGGAAAATATTGTTTGACCGAGTTTAGAATTTCTTCCAAATGTTGACAAATTTCATCACACAACATAATAAGGTCACTTGCATCAATGTCTCCATTAATTTCATCGCAGAAATCCTTAAGTATTGTGAAGCTATCTAGTTCACGAGAGCGAATGCAAGAGATCCATAATTCCAATTTCTTTTTAAAAGCTTGAATCTTATCATTGGCTGTGAACACTGTTACTTGTTTTCCTTGAAGTGACATATTCACTTTATTTATCTTTGAAAAAATATCGGCGAGATATCCAAGTCGAAACAACCATAGTTTATCTGTCAATCTTTCTTGTAAGTCCATCCTGTTGTTCATGAAAAAGGAGCCCAATTCGGAACGTAGCTCGAATAGTCGAACAAGTACTTTCCCTCGAGACAGCCATCGTACTTCGGTATGAAGCAGTAAAGCTTTATGAAGGCTGCCCATATCTTCGCATAGAATCTTGAAAAGCCGAGTTTGTAATGGTCGCGATTTTATGAAATTTATAATCTTTACAGACTCGTCAAGGACCTTTTTAAGTCCCAATGGCATTTTTTTTACAGCAAGTGCTTGGCGATGAAGAATACAGTGGCTATTTGTGCAGTTTGGTGCTAAGTTCTTGATTTTTGCGACAGCGCCAGCAGTTTTTCCTACCATTGCCTTTGCACCATCAGTGCAGATATCAACACAGTTTTTCCAATCTAAGTTATGAGTATTAAAAAAGTTATCCACCATTTTAAATATTTCGGCACCAGTTGTATCGGTTGGCAATGGTTGACACAAAAGTAGATCCTCTTCAAGCAAATTTAGATGCTGATATCGGACAAATACAAGCAAGACGCAAGTCCAGCTACGTCTGTGCTTTCGTCCATTTGCAGAGAAAAATTACAACATTGCAGACGAGATATCAATTCAGCCCTTACATTGGCTGCTAAATCTTTAATTCGACGAGCTACCGTGTCATTGGATAGTGGCACATTAGTGATTTCTTTTGCCGACGTTTCATCAAGTATACATTTAGCGATATCGACTGCACAAGGCTTGATCAATGTCTCAGCTATTGTATGAGCTTCGCCTGCCAATGCAATACGATAACTGACAATATATGATGCTTCAGTGGCCTTCTCATTGCTAGTTTTAAATGTTGAAACAATTAGGCTTTGGCGCTTTAAGAGTTCATCACGCATACGCATAAAATAATCAACTTTCTTATGTTTAAACTCTGGATGTACGGTTTCCAAATGGCGACGCATTTTAGCGGGTACCATAGCACTATTTGGAAAAAGCTTGCTGCATAAGACACATTGAGGCACATTGTTAGCATCTACAAAACCAAGAGACAGGTAGCTTTCATCATATTTCCTTTTCTTAGTGGCTGGTTCACGTAATATGCTCGTAGTGGCAGCAGATACTTCTTTTTCTGGATTTATGCAAGTTTCCACTGTTGTTTCATTTTCAATGTTTTTGGATGTAGACGGTCCAGCTGATTGCTGCGATCCTGTATCTTTCGATGTACCTTTGATAAGCCAACGATCCATACTTAATAAGTTGCAGATAAAAAAAATAATAATTAAAACTCGCTTAATAATGTATATATAAGTAATTTATAGAAATAAATAAATTAATATGTAAATTAATAATAATTTTTAGCGATTTTAAATTTATAATTCACGGAGCCCTTTGAGGTACCTCGCGGAACCCCAGGGCTCCGCGGAGCACACTTTGAGAACCGCTGATCTATTGCATCGCCAAACAACCTTTTTCGGAAGGGTACAATAAAACAATTTTTTCCTCCTCGACATCCTTCCCTATATACAACTGAAAGACAAATTTATTTAGGAAAATATCATTTCATTTATGTTTTCCAAATATAACTACAAAAAGATAAAATATGAAAAGAACTTATTTTTAATGCGGGACCTGAGACTTTTTACTTGTTGCAAACAACTTTATATGAGGCTTAATATCAAACAAACAAACTCGTTCTTCCTCATCAATAATTTGTCTTTTTGATTGAATTTCCACCTGCATTGAAACACTCAGGTTTGGAAAATATTTCAGAAGACTCTGAGAGACTTTCCAAAGTTCGTTTGATTTTCCTTTTGATTTTCAATATGAGAATATTGGCATCGACAGTCAGGAAGGAATCGAATTATGAGTTCCTTATTCGCACTCTTCAAATTATAACCTTCTCGTGAAACGATTTCAACATGCCAGTGAGTATGGTGACATTTTCATGAGCTCCCTACAAACTTGACAACATCTAGCTTGTCGAACACATCACTCAAAAAAAAGACTTTTAACCACTAAATGTTGTTGCAAAGAAACGGGAAATTCGTATATTCTATATTAAAATATGGAAGAATCTCGACTTTTAAAAATACATAGCGGTGAAGATTTCGAAAGCCAGCGAACTTCAGTGTCACAGATAAGCAATTTGTAATCTGAATCCATGACTTCACATAAGACAGTAAATATAGGGAATTGCCGAGGATTTGTTTTTATGTAATTGAAAATATTTCGAGGACTTCTCTATGATATAGTAAAATATTTTTAAATTTTCATTTTCTAGAGGTATGAGTCACAAATCCTTTTTTTGACCTTGCATTGATTGTAGTTATTCCGTACAGCAACTCACACAAGTTTTCCACTTGAGCCAAAATTTTTGACTTTGCCATCAATCAATTTAAATATATTTTCCTCTGCGGGGTTTTAATGCTATTCGCAACAGAAAAAATAATTGTTTACAAATTTTCATCTTTGATGAATCTCAAAAATGATAGTGGCTGCGCTTTTCTACTGATGCCTGACCTCTTGTCAAGTTAAATTATCCACAATTTAACTTGGATAAAAACAAAGCAATGTGAAATGTCTGTAATTCTTTTGTCGAAACATATTCAAATAGAAAAATTGTGGAATTACCTCTTTTCTATTAATGACATTAAGTTATTAGAGAACAGTAAAAACCAAACTGATTCATAGTCTTCAAGCATTTTAATAAATACAATGGAAAAGAAATCAGTGGTGAAATTGGAAAAAAAGTTCTTATAATATTAAAGAAGTTGATTTGAGAGAAAGAACAATTGGTTAAAAAAGTTAAAGAATTTGATAAGAAACCAATAATGTCAAAAGGAAATTGGCGAGAGATTCATAGAATGAATTTTTAGAAACTGAAGCGTGTGAGAGTTAATAAAACAAAGGAAAATGTTTAACAAATTCAAGATGAATTTGTTCTCAACTCACCGATCGATAAAGATTCTGAAAGCAGTTAAAAATGTAATCAATCAATCAGTTTGCAAGTTCAAAAGTATCCAGTTTAACCTCGGCAAAAATTCAGTATAGTTAATATATAAGATTTACATTCCTTAAGTCATTCTGAATTTAAATCGAAGTTCTTATTACATCTGCAAACGAGAAATAATGTTTCAATTTCAGTGATAAATGATCTTCAAATCTGTTCATGCTAAAACATTCCAATACAGATTGTGGAAACACCGATTTAATCCTTACCAGAAGTTGAATGTGCAACAAGCAAATTTATTTCATTCCAAAACAAAATGATTAATAAAAAAATTAAACAAAATTAAGAAATTATTAATTTTAACCCAGTTAATAAAATTAATTAATTAATTAAAATAAATGAAAATAATAAATAAGCGTTAATTATTCATATTTCAAAATTATGTTAAATATTATTTAAATAAAGCATATCTTCATGAAAAAAGAAATAATTATAATCTATTGATGTTAAATGAGTAGTAGAGGGGGGGGGGGGGGTTGATAAAAAGTGCGCCATTTGACTGAATATTATTTACTCTTATTTAATGGTAATTTTGCAAATGACTTCTATTATCGGTTGGTTCAATATTTACTACAAAAGATCTTAATTATTGTCATTAAGGCTACAATGAAATGCATGTTGGTGTAAATGTCTACTCTGAAAATTTCCAATAAATAAAACTTGACAGAACTGGTTTACCATGTTTATTATATAATACCTTTTTTTCAATTAATTAATTTAAATAGTTTCTTTCTGTTATATAAATGATATTATTTGAAGGTTATAATAAATCTTTCTATATTTCATAATGTAAATAATTTCATAAATGTTTACATTGTTTCTATGGTAACCGATGTAAAATATAATTTCTACCTACTCCTACTATCAATCACGCAGTCGTAGATTTCCTAGCTCCTTATTCCTTCACGCTATTAATAATAATCCTATCAACAACAAACAACTGAATCATTTCAATATTAAATATAATCTCATTTATTATTTTCAACTCGCTTTTTTCTTCATTTGGTGGAATTTTGAAATTTAATATAATATTTCGATTACAAAAAATAATAAAAAATTTGCATTTAAATAAATAAATCTCATTTAATTTTTGATTTGTAAATGCAATAAAAATTTTCGGCAGATCCATATTATAATTACATTTTTATTTTTAGAATGAATTTTGTTCAAATTTTATAATTTACATTTAATTTAATTACCATTACTAGCAATAATCACTATTTATTATTATTATTATTATTATTATTATTATTATTATTATTATTATTATTATTATTATTATTATTATTATTATTATTATTATTATTATTATTATTATTATTATTATTATTATTATTATTATTATTCAACTTTTCATAAAACTTTAATTACAGTGTAAGACAATTTTATCAATAGAATTAATGCTAAGCTAATAAATAATAAATAAATGAATAAAATAATCGGGGAGGGTAATGTATGAAATGGAGGATGTATCGATCCAAAATTCTGTTAAAGAGTAAGAAAAAATAATTGAAATAAAGAAAATAACAAAATCAATAAAATTAAACAATGAAATACAACAAAATTGTTCTTACTTAACAAGTACAAATAGAAAAGGAAAAACCAAAACAAAAAACAAATTGGAAAATGGAATTACATTATCTCAGCAGCTTGGCCAAGATAACGAATGGACCACCGGGGAAGTCGGAAAAATAAAAATAAGAAATAAAAATAAAATTGCATATCTCGACAGCTGCCTAAGATAACAGAGGAATGAGTGAAAAAATCGGAGATTGCTCGAAAAAACAAAAATGAAAACAACATTAGACAATCTCTAAATGTCATCAAATGACAATTTATAAAAGGCAGAAAAATAAATTGAATCGGACAAAAGACGAAACATAGAATTTGCGGGAAATTAGAATCGAAGAAGTTATAGATTAGAAATAGAGAAAAACAAAATAATAAAGAAATAAAGGGAAGGAGATTGTTAAGGCATTCTAGTCAATGCAAGAATGCATCCAAATAGGTAAATACTTTTTTATAAATAATATTTAAACAGCAATTAAATTATTGTTTCTCACGTTAGCTTCAACATTTAAATGAAATTTATTTAATTCTCATCATCTTTTGTATGGAATTGTTTTTCATTCTATAATTTTCCTTTCTACAATGGACACGAAGCACAAGAAGGTAATGCTGGCGATTCTCTATGACTAGTCTGCAAGGAGATGCCTTAAATAAATGACTCGTACACCCTAACCAATGCGAATATTTTGCCCAAAATATCAAATTTGTCATTTAAGGAATTGCGCGTAGGATTTCAAATTATCTCACTAAAATGCCATTTAAAAGAAAAATTTGCGACAAAAATAAAATTCATAATCAGCGATAATTAATTACAGCTCAGTTGATCTGATTTTCCTTTCGGGGGAATCGTCTTTAGATTCTCTAGAAAGTGCGAGACTCGTGGAATAATGAAATATTGGTAGGAAACGTAATAAATATTTAATATTTTCAGTGAATATGTAAGGAAATATAAAGTAGCCTTATGTCACTCACCACCATAATTATAGTTCTTTATCGAATAAATAATATTAGATATTTAAATAGTTAATCAACTTTTGATCAAATTGGATCATAAACACAGATCAAACCTGATAAATCAAACCTTCCTTTAGTTTATATACAATTTTCAGTATATTTCCTTTATAATTTAGCCATTATTAAAGAAATGAATTCTTTTCTAAATTGGACAATCCCAAAATGATATTATTATAGGCACTAATAAATTAATATAATACGTGATTAAAGTTCCGACAGGAAACTCATCTATGAATTAAAAGAATATTTTATCTATTTATTTTATTGGGTACTTCCGTGTTATCTTACCCCCAAAATTAAATTATAAATACAATTAAAATAACATTATAAAAAATGAGAGAATACATTATTGATGACGTTATTGAACATTATTGAACATGAATTTATTAAGGCTATCTGTGATTTATGTGATTATGTGATTATGTGAGTTTATGTGGCGCAAACGTGTTCTAAGCAACAGTGCTGATGTGTTCGACACTATTCTCAACGACATTGTGGTTTTCTGGCCACCTGGATGACCATTTACAAACTCTTTACAAACATTTGCTGAGTTTGTAACTGATTTAGAAAATAAATATAATAATTATGTGTTATTTTTTAATTTAATTTTTGGGGGTAAGATAACACGGAAGTACCTTTTATTGTTTAAATCCGCTAATTTGAACAGGTTTGCTTATTCACTTATTCGCTTGCAAATGAACCCACATCCAAATCGTGAATTTCACAATAAATCTCAATAATGTCAAATATGAGTAATAATGTAAATGTAGCAATAATTATTTATCTTAACTTCAAATAATTTATAAACTTGTAGTAAACTTTTCATAAATTATCTTTAATGAACATATATCAAACTTACGACTTTCATAGGGACCACCAACGAACGATAAAATCAACAAAATGACTGTTGCAACGCAATAAATGATTGGGAATGCTAAATGAACCTAAACAGGAAATTATTATTATTATTATTATTATTATTATTATTATTATTATTATTATTATTATTATTATTATTATTATTATTATTATTATTATTATTATTATTATCATTATTATTGAATAAATAGTTAAACATACATTGCAATGATTTAATTATAATATAACGCCAATCAAACATTCTTTTCACGATATATTTCGACAGTTTTCCTGTCATCATCAGGTGGGATATGATAACTATATAAATTAAGGATTTTAAACAAATTTATTTATTTAAAAAAATTTTATATTATTTAATAAAAACATTTCATTTCATTTGCTACTTCAAAAATCAATTTTCTTTTCAATAATGAATGGTATCAACAAATAGATGGAGTTGCTATGGGTTCTCCTTTAGCACCAATAATGGCTTCAATTTTTTAGCAAGCTTAGAAAAGAAAATTGTATCTTTCCAATGTATGAACCCACTGTTTATAAACGGTATATGGATGATATTTTTCTTATATTTGAAAATCAGAGGCATGTTGATCCGTTTTTGCATTATATGAATAGTCTACATAAAAACATTGTATTCACATGTGAAACGGAGAAAAAATCATCACTTGCTTTCTTGGATCTGTTAATACAAAGCAAAGACAAACACTATGAGACAGAGATTTATAGAAAACCATCTGATACTGGTCTCTATACTTCATCCGGAAGTTTTTGTGAATTCAAGTATAAAAGAAATATGGTGAAGGGGTTGATTTATCGTTCATGGTCTTTGTCTTCTACTTTTGAAAATTCAGTAAAAATTGTTGACAAATTAGTTGAATGGTTAATGAAGAACGGTTATTCAAAATCTTTTTTATTAATTATGGTAAAAGAGACTGTTGACAAATTTATTAAAAATCCTAAGGATCCATGTTTCAGAAAATCTGGGTGTGATGTTATTGAGGAGTGTGATTCCGATGAGTAAAAATCTGAGTGTGATTTTGTTGAGGTGTGTGTGTCTGATGAGTTAAATAAATTAAATAGTGTGAGCAAGGATGATGAGCCTTAATTTGTGTTAGTATTGCCGTACTCAGCAGGTTTTAAGGATTATAAAGTGAAGATAAGAAAACAGTTAGGTAATTTAAACTATAAGATAGTGTCAACTTCATGGAATATGTTCATTAGTAAGTCTAAAAATCCGGTTGAATTGTATTCTGATCTCATTTATCAGTTTACATGTAATGGGTGTAATGCCACATAAATTGGAGAGACTTCCTGTCATTTCTGTATTCGAGCTGGAGAACATTGTAGACTGAAGGCTTTGGCCCATATTGGTGAGAACAATAAGAGCTGTAAGAGTAAAATAGGTATGTCTGATTTTAAAATTTTATTAAAAGAATGTTTGGTTGGCGTTATCTTATAATAATAATAATAATAATAATAATAATAATAATAATAATAATAATAATAATAATAATAATAATAATAATAATAATAATAATAATAATAATAATAATAATAATAATAATAATAATAATAAAGATTGGTTTTTATCATCCTCTAATTATTACATACTACAGAACTTTCTTTCTGAATTTGATCCTAAAAAAACTATCAATTTGTTAATTAAAGTTTGCCTTTATTTCCATAAATTCAGTCTAGATCAAAACTAAATTATTCAACCATCTTGCTTAATGAAGTTTCTAATGTAGTTTTTCACTCTTAAGTAGAGAAACAATACTTAATACTAACATAAAATGATTTCTACACTTGAACATATGAATTGTAGACGGCCAAGAGTAGACCACGTATAGCGAGGTTGCACGTGTTTATCTAATTTGAGTCCTCTTTATGTTTGAATTATATTTCTCTGAAGTCGAATGAAATAATTGAAAGATATTTTAACTTGGGAAATTCTATTTAACTAGGAAAACTTGTATATGGGATAATTAGATTTATATATGATTAATATTGCTGAAACCATTTTTGAAAAAATAGTTAATTTCAATTAAATTAATTAGAGTCATTGGATAAAAAAAACATCACTTGATTGTATTTGTTGATTTAAGAATATCAATTTTTCATTCAGCTTGTTTTCAATGTATAATTTTTATCTATTTATTTTAATTATTATTAATAATAATAATAATAATAATAATAATAATAATAATAATAATAATAATAATAATAATAATAATAATAATAATAATAATAATAATAATAATAATAATTACTCGAATTGGTCTCGGTTTGTCAGGATTTTTGTATCGAAACCAGATCACAGTAAATACAGCTACTCCAATAGCTAACCAATTGACAAAACCCATATAATTTATCAAAATATTTATGTCCGAAAAACACAAATATACCAACGATACGAGACTCTAAAAACAAAATGACATAAAATAAATAAGAAAATTAAGAATATAAACAATAGAAATATCCAAAAATGATGGTTGTAACGGCAATATTATCATAAATTAAATAATATTTTCCTTCATATTTGGTGGAAACTGATAATTGAGTCTTAATAAGTTTCCGAATATTAAAAATATAATATTTATAATTTAGAACTAGTAAACAAAAAATAAAATAATGAATTTTAATACGATTGTTTTCAGTCTTATATTTTCAATCTGTAATTTCAAGTAACATTTGAAGTTTGAGAGAAGGTTTTAGCGCCAGACCTATGGGGTACACTACTTAGAATACGTTTTTAGTAATTTGAAATTAATTAAACTAGATGTATAAAAATAAGTAAATTTCTTAAAACATTTAACCCTTTCCGTGAAAAATGGATATTTAGACTTTTTTTCAATATTATTGTTAACAAATATAAAAGGAAGAAAAAGATGAAAGATAATTATTTCTTTTGCATTGTTTTATCAATGAATGTTTGAAGATGTCATGCCAGTCGTTTATCATACAGTCCAGATCAATCATCTGAAGATTTGAGAGGTATTTAATGAATATGGTGTGCTGGTTTCCAATACTTATGTTCACAATTTATTAACTTCCTTTCACTATTCGTTGAAAAGACTTCACTTAATTCCCGAAAGACAAAATTCAACTGATGTAATTTCCGCAAGAAGCAACTACGCACTTAATTTTAGTTCCGATTTAAGTTTATATTCTGAGGAAGAACCCATATTTATTGATGAGGAGGGATTTAATGTTTCAATGCGGATAACACTGGGCTGTTCACGCGTAGACACCCCGCTACTCAAAACGTACCGAACATTCGATCGCGTAATATATCGATAATTTGCGCAATGAATAAACGTGGTTTAATTTTCTATAAGTATCATAATCGCGCAATTAATAAGGAGTTATTAATTGAATAAATTAATGAGCTTAAGCAGATTTTAATTGATAAGGAAATTTTTCGACCATGTTTTATTATGGATAATGTAAAGTTCCACAGAACTCCAGAAGTTGTCAACATTATCATTGATGAGTCAACAGAACTAATGTATTTACCACCGTACTCGGCTTTTCTCAACCCTACTGAGGATATGTTTAGCAAGTGGAAGGAGATAACAAAAAGGGCCAATTCACAGAATGAAACAGAGTTAATGGATGATATTGCTAATGGAAGTACTCTTGTGACTGCAAACGATTGTGCTGAATATTTAAGAAATATGTGGATTTATATACCAAGATGTATTAATGGAGAAGTTATAGTTGATTAAATAGGTTATATTTTTTTGTCAAAAATTGTATTTATTCTGTCATTAAATATTTTACATTGTCAAAGTATTAGTTTATATTGTCAATAAAAGACTATATTGTCAAATTCGGGATTAAATCCCTGTAATATAAGACAATAATTTTATAATTAATTGTTCACTATTTACGCTGGATAATGTTATGCAAGTTATGCACATTGACTGCTATTTGTATCAAATATGGATAATTCATGCATATCACTTTGCTAAGTAGGCATTTTTATCAATAAGATATATATATTATAAGCACTTTTTTCCAATTTCACCACTGATTATTTTTTCCATTGAATTTATTAAAGAGAGAGCTTGAAGACTATAAATCAGTAATATATCGATATTTTTTGATACTCACGATTTTTCTGCACTACCTTTTTCAAGTATATTGTATAGCGCCCGACTTACTTATATAACTAGTGGTGAATCCTTTGGACGGGTTCGCTATGTGCCAATTGATTAATTGCCAGCCCAAGTGGTTAATTAAATATTTTTCTGTCTATAAGAGTGCAATTAACAATAACGTTTTAATTTCTGCGATCTTGTTAAGTCCTTTTCTATAGATACTATTAAGAAACCAATCAATCTATCGTTCCTTATGTCAGTCCCATATTTATTTTTTATAAAATATTCTTTGGAACGCCCGCTAAACAATAAATACGCTGCATTACGACTTAGGACTTCGTCAAATCTGGAGTCCATGGATTTTAGCTCAATTTCAAAATTCCCCGGGATATTTTCTAATGAAAATAAAAACCATAGTATCAAGAATTGTAAAAGTACTAAATAAACAACAATAGTTTCATACCACAAACAAGACTGATGGAACTGGTGTATAATATTTGATATTGATAGTTTCTAATATCATTGGCATTTGATTTTCTTGAGCAGCTACAAAGAATATGCGAGATGTAGCAAGTAAATTGCCATTTACCCCTCCAAAAGTCGACATTGCCACAAAGATTGGCATAATCCACCACATAACTCCATAAAGACGAATAGCAACAGTCTGAATTGAAACAATAACTATACATTTCAATTTGAATTAAATTTTAACACTAGAACTAACAGAGTTGATTGGAATATTTAGGTATAAGTTAAATATATCATTGAAAATAGAAAAAATTTTTAATTACTTCATGCCATATCAAAACTTATCATAAATACTTACAAAATTACATATAAGGTGCTACTCAATTTAAACCAAGTAATATGAAATTCGTAATATTTTGAAATTAAAAATACAATATGTATGAATACGTCCCTTGGTAAGTATGAAATCATTGGGTTAGCTCTAGATATTATCAATTAAAAAACTGAAGCTAACGAAAAGTTTCCTATCATCACTTCATATTTAATTAAAGAAGTGTTTCAATTGATTAGTAAACTGGGAAATATTTTTTATTTCATAAATAAACGAACCAGGAAGTTTCGATGTGAGCTAAAATTATTAATGGGTAATTACTAAGAACTACATAACAACTTGACCAAGGGAGAAACGCAACGAATGATAACGAAATTAGCAACAAAATCTAATGAAGAAACATAAGCACCACTTGAGCATAAAACTCCTGCCAAAAATATTTCGTGCAATAATATTGATGTTCAAGTTTTTAGAAAAGAAATGCCCTATATCATAAGAAAGGTCAGAAAAAAATTCGATTTTTTAAATTATTATTAAATAAACACATTTATAAAAAATTAAAAATTCAATTTCCGTACTTTAGTACGTTTCCGTACGGAAATTGAATTTACTTACCATTACTTATGCATTAATTCAGATTTATTCAAGTACCATCGAATGACACATAGTGTTAGACACGGTGCTTTAAGAAGTTTAGTATTATTATTATTATTATTATTATTATTATTATTATTATTATTATTATTATTATTATTATTATTATTATTATTATTATTATTATTATTATTATTATTATTATTATTATTATTATTATTATTTATTATTAATTTCAAGAAATCAAAAGTTACATTGATAAACGCAGATGATAAAATAAACTTGGTGTTGGAGAATAAAAGTCAATGGATATATATAGCGATAATTGCGAAAACAAAAAATAAACAATATAAGAAGATAATTTGTTATAAAACCATGTTTTGTTAAATAAATCCTCTAATAACATGTCTTAGTTAATTATTATGTCACTTAATGCCTTTGGCATAGAAGTAATGAAGCGCCCTTTTTGTACTGTTTATATTTTCATATATAAAAATCCCAGTGAATTTCATTTGCATATCTAACAGATTAAGACACCATGTACAAACTGTTGTATTTGCGATTCAAAATAAAAGTAATGGACATATAATTTTTTTTAGAAATTAGGATTTTAAAATGCTGTTTTTCCTAGTAAATCTTTTAACAGTTAATAAAAATTCTAACCTACTTTTCTCGTGTTCTTATTTATATAGTTTCAACAAGATATGAGTATACACCTATATCATCAAATGAAAAGAAATACATACATTAATTTTGTAATGAATTTAATATTAAAAAAAAATTTTAGAAAGCAAAAAATAAAAATCCATAAAATAAAATTAACTTTAAAAAAATTATTTTGTAACAATTTCTTTCGAATATTGAGCGCAAAGCGAGTGCCCGCAACTCTTTGGCAAATGCCGATTTTGCAATAAAGAAGACCCGGCCCTGTGGAAAATGTTACTGATATTAGTCGATTTCGGAGTGAGTATATACAGAATGTTTAGTATATTTCGGGCAAGATGTTTTTATGCAAAATTTCCAATAAATTGAGAGAATCATAGCAACAAGCATATTTTTATTCAACTTATATAGTAGCTACTAAATAGTATCATAACAATGTCTTACTACAGCAACGGCTTTGGTATTGAGAATCTCCGAAGGAATCAAAATTGTAAAATAAGCCATATTTGTCAATACATAAATGAATATAATGAGAATCATAGATATCAATATAGACAATGGCAAGTCTCTCTGAGGATTTTTCATTTCCTCTATCAAGCAATTCAGATAATTCCATCCGTTATAAGCAAAAAGGCCAGCATAAAAGGCCATAGCATAGTCTCCGGGGTTTGTGGATGAATCAGCAAATGCATTTTCCCAATTCCCAGTATCACCTAGTGAAAAAACATTTTCAGTTAACCATTGTAGAAAATTCAATTGTGATAAAATATTATAAAATCTAATAACAATCTAATAAGAAATCAGGCGATCTACAATAATAGCTTTTTACGAATTTCCATATATTATTAATTGTTTTTTACAAAATGTTTCAACTTTTTATGTAGCAGTTGATAATATTTTGAATGAGTGAATGATGTCAAATAATGTCATCATGATCAGCAGGACTTGGGAAATACTTTCTTAAGGTTTTCTGATATTTTTATTAGGAATTTCATCTATTAGTGTGATCTTGAAATTTAATAAGGCTAATTGTTTGTTTATTAATATTTTTTTTTAATTTATACAAGCAAGAGTTATTATTCCATTGAGAAAAAAATGATTTTGCTTCACGCTGCAGGAAATTAACACTGCCAAATTACAATTATAACGTCATACTTAAACATAAGTGATAACTCATGGCAATAAAAATGGTAAAAACTGTATTAACACTATTAAGATATTTGGAAAAACTCATGGAAAAATAATTCTGGAAAATCAAGTTGTATGGCATAATTTGTGTATAAAAGTTATAATTTTTTATGTATAGATAAGCTCTACTATAGCAATATTTGAAAAGAAGCTTTAATGTTCATGGTTTTTATTTTAACATAATTATTTCGTTATCCTTTGTCATAATAAAATTAAAAAATTAACGTTTGTGATGAATTAAGCATCAATAAAATTCAAGGTCATGCTAACAGAAAAAAACAACCTATAAAATTTTATTTTGAATTTGTATTTTAAATCATTTAATAATTAATAATGACTAAATTAAGCCAAGGTTCGTTCTCGAGAATTGCGAGAAAAACTAATTTTTATTAAATTTTAAAAGATACATATTTAACAAAAGAAGACTTTTGATTTAGTGTCCTATAATACTGTGGGATAACTATAAATAATACCTATTTGAAATAATATTATTGCATGTTGAATTTGTATGTCTGATCAAAGGTGTTTTTGTATTATTGATGCCTAGGTGCATATTGCTCACGATACTTATATTATAATTACTTTCCCCGAAAGGATAATCAGTTTCTGATATTAATAAATTATGTGTCTCCAAAGTACTCTAACATGGCGACCACGCCAGAACTCGCGGTAGATAGCCCATTAAATGCTTTTATTCCAACGCCGAATAGCATTACCATTGAACACAGACTGAAAATTTTCTTAGAAGAAATAAGAAGATTTTATGATTTAACTCAAATTCAATTACAAAAACGTTCATAAGAGCATTCATGTCAACTAAAGCGGCAAAATTATATGGAGTCAATGAAGAAAATGACAGTTATAAAAAAATTCAGAAAAGCATGCGAAGAACCTTCAAATTTAGAAAAGATTTGAATGAATCTATCCGTTACAAAAAAAGTAATGAATCAATTCAAGACATTTTAGGACCATTGATCGATTGTAAGAAAATGTCTTAAGACACGATTTATTGAAAGAGAAATTAACTGCCTTTTTATTGCAAATTACAATAGACAATAAAGATATAAAAAGAGAAATCAATATGAGAAATATTTCTAATGTAAAGGAGAATAAGGAGATCATTATATTAATAAAGATATTAATACAGAAATGAAGAGATTGCGGCTATGGAACCATTCAAAAAATCAACCAACCACGACAACAAAAACAAAGAATTCAAGAATCCCATTTTAGACACTACTACAAATCTATGTATATTAAAATAATAATAATTTAAATATACATGTATACAATGATTTAATAATTTTAAAATAAAAATAATTTTAATAATGTTGGGTACCCAAGAATAAAAAAAATATAAGGTTTTTGTTCATATATATGATACACATGCAATGATTATATAATAAATATGATTATATAATATATATATTACCTCTTGAAAATTTCAATAATTATGGGAATTAGTAAATTTACTAATACCCAACAATGTAAAATATGAAGTTGTCAAATTTTATATTATAAAAATAAACCACTAAAAAAATTTTCTAAAAATAAAAATGGCTACTTCAGAAAACTTCCCAAGATTATTTTGTGATTCATGTAATAGGAGTTTCAAATCAAAAACAGGATTAATTTCACATAAAAAATCAAAAGATCATTTAAGGAAATCAAGTTTATTAGATGATAACAACTCTAAAATTTGTACCAAGTGTAAAGAAAGATATTTATTTTTAGGGTTTGAAAAACATTTTAGAAATTGTATTGGAATAAAAAAAATAAGAGAATCATTTTCATGTCTCAAGTNAAAGGATTTAAAAAAACAATCAAAGAAGTTATTCGAGAGTTGCAAGAATCCCAAGAACAATCTGAACAGGAATTAGGAGAATCAAATTTAATTTTCCATTCCTTTGAAAATATTCAAATAAAAAAATTGGAAAGGAAATCCCGCAGTTCCCAAATCATATATTCCAACACCTTTTATTTCTAAACACATAATAAATGTTCAAAATAAAGATAATAAATGTTTCCTATGGGCAATACTATCAGCTTTACATCCTCGAGAACAACATTCTTATCGAGTATCTAAATATCGACAATATGAATATGAAATTTTATTCTGGGATGGTTTTGAGCACCCAATGAAAATAGAACACATGTCAAAATTTGAAAGATTGAATCAACTTAGAACTAATATTTATGAATTAGATGGTGCCGAGGTTATACCAATTTATATTTCATATCAAGATGTGAATTCTTCAACCGTAACTTTTGATACAATAAGTTTATTAATATTAGAAAAGATTTCATCTGATACAAATGATTTAATTTCTCATTATGTTTGGATAAAAAATTTCAAAGCTTTATGAGATCTTGATCATCATCCTCTCATCGAGTACAAGGATATACTTGTGAAATATGTACTTATTATTCAACTTCTGATGCTGTCAGAATAAAACATGAAACATTATGTCGATATAATGAACCGACATTAATTAAAATGCCAGAGAATCTTGAAATGAAATTTAAAAATTATTCAAATTTATTAGAATCTCTTGTTACAATTTATGGAGATTTTGAAGCAATTAATATACCACAAAATTTAGAACAAGAATACCAAATGTTATAGAAAAAAATAAATTATTAGAATCTTGATATGAATATGATTTAGGAACCCAAGATTCAAATCAAGACTCAAACCAAATAGAAAAAATGAAAAAGTTTCTCAAACTACACAAGAAACCTTTTACAATAAAATTAACTAAACAAGCTCCATCAGCATATCGTTTATTCATCAAAAGTAATTAACCACAAATAGAATCATATGAAATAGCATATCGAGGAACTTCTCCATGGGATACTCTAGATCATTTTGTTGCAAGTATAAATTCCTTGGAATCATTCTTGTAAAAAATTAAAAACTGATTTTCAAATAAATATTTCACCAGAACAATTTACAGAATATGAAAATTCTACAATTTGTTGGATATGTAAACAAAAATTCGGGGGTTTCCACAATTTTAATAATCCAAAAGTTATAGATCATGATCATTTAAAAGAAATAAATAATTACCGAGGGGCGGTTCATAATAATTGTAATTTAAATTGTAAAAAACCAAAATTTATACCAGTTATATTTCATAATCTATTTGGATATGATATACATTTGTTCATAAAACATTTAGCAATTAACGCAAAGAATAGTTTTAAAGTTATTGGTTTAACAAAAGAAAAATATAAATGTGTAGAATATGGATGTTTAAAATTCATAGATTCATTAAATTTCTTTGGAACAAGTTTAGACTCAATAGCAAAAACATTGAAATTTGAACAAGTTGAACAAGTTGATTTTATTGAAGGAGTTGTTCCAACCCCTTTAATAAATGATTTTAAATATACAACAGAAAATGTTTTGATAAAACATGATATTCCAACACAACAATATAAAACATGTTTATCAAAAAATGGATTCATTTGATAGATATCAAGAAACAGAATTACCCCCAGATGAAAATTTTTATTCAATATTAAACCAATCAACTACAACTCAACAAGAAGATGCCCGGGCTAGAAAAATGTGGGAATTATTTAATTGTCAAACCATGGGTGATTATACAGATGTATATCTAAGTCTAGATGTTTATATTCTCGCAGATTGTTTTGAAAAGTTTATAAAAACATTTCCATTGAAACCTTATAATTATATAACCCTACCATCATTAGCTTGGGATATATTATTATATGGTATGATTTCTGAAGTGGAAACAAATGAAACAAGTAAATCCATAGAATTATTATCAGATGTCAACATGTTCAACATGATAAAAAATAATATTCGTGGTGGAATTAGTTCCATAATGGGATGAAAGACACATAACTGCATTGAATTATAGATATCTTTATAGAACTTTGTTCAAAGATACAGATGAACCACTTGTAGAAATAAAAACAGAACAAGAATATGAAATGATAATGGAATGTATAAATAATCCATGTGAAATATTATATATTGATGCAACTGCTTTGTATTCGGGAATTATGACACAATATTTACCAATTTCCTCATTTGAATGGCAAGAAGTAACCAATGAATTAATAAACAATATATTAAATACTCTCAAGGATTCAGATATTGGATATTTTCTAGAAGTTGATTTAAAATATCCAAACAGTATAAAATTCAAAACAAAATATTTTCCATTTGCCCCAATAAAAAGAAAAATAAGTGAAGATGAATTATCCCCATGGCAGAACGAGAGAAATGAACATACCACTACAAAATTAATATGTGATCAAACAAATAAAAAAAATTATCTCATACATTATAGAATGTTACAATTTTATGTTAGACATGGAATGGAGATTAGACGGGTTCATAATATTATAAAATTTGTACAAAAATCATTCATGAAAAAATATATCGAGCATAATATCAAAATGAGAAATGTATCTAAACAAGCAGGTGATGCATTTGAAGACACCATGTATAAATTATTAAATAATTCTGTATTTGGAAAAACAATGGAAAATATTGACAAGTATACAAAGATTCAATTATTAACAAACAGTCAAAAGATTTTGCAAAATATAATAGAATGATATCAAAACCAACATTTAAAAATGCAGAAATATTTTCAAGAGAATTAGTTGCAATTGAAATAGGAAATTATGAAAAAATATACAACAAGCCAATGTTTATTGGATATAGTATTTTAGAATTATCGAAACTGCAAATGTATGAAACATATTATGATGTATTACAACCACATTTCCAAGATAGAATATCAATGCATGCAATGGATACAGATAGTATGTTTTTAAGAATTTATACTCGTGATATATACAAGGAAATATCTGAAAATGAAAACTTGAATAAATTAATAAATTCAAGTGGGGCATTATTTACTTTTAAAGATGAGAAACCAAAGAATCCAATATCTGAAGGAATATTTATTCGTCCAAAACAATATTCTCTTTTAATGGAGGCAAGTAACTCAAATGTTCCAATGATACAAGAAAATAAAAATAAAGGAATTCAAAAATGTGTAATCAAAACAATTAAACATCAAGATTATGTTGATGTCTTAAAACCAAATTCTGAGAAACAAATAGTAAGAGTTCATCAAATTAAATCTATTAAACATGACATCTTTCTACAGGAATCTTTAAAAACCTCGCTGGATAATTATGATGATAAAAGGTATGTTTTATCTGATGGAATTCATACAATTCCATTTGGAAGTGATATAATTCCACACATTAAAAAATTAAAAAATATAATAGGAAATATAGGGTTAATATAACAGATGTTGAAATGAGTAAAATTAAAATTAGATATTATTAGATATATATAAAATATAAAAGTTTTAATTATTTTTAACCATTTCTCTCGATTATCTTTTTTTGAATATCCTCGGGATATTTGATTTGCATTTTTTAATTTGATAATTTCATCTTTTATCTCTTGAATTATTTTATTGAATTTTAAAATTTCATCATCTGTCAAGACTCCATCTTCCAAGGCTTTTAATTGAAATAAAAATAATTTTGCAATTCCAATATCTATTGTTGAACATACTTCACGATATAAACTTTTCTTTTTTGCAGTGCATGATACAGAAACAACTTCAGTCAAGAATAAATCTCCAGCTGAAATACTCCCAAGAATTATTGGTACAAGTGTTAAAACTGGTAAAGTTGCAGATAATATAATTGTTAATATTGTTGTTGCAAATCCCAAAGAAGAACCAGCAATCTTTAAACAAGTATCGGCTCTATTCCATCTACTTTTAATTTTTTTATAATGTTTTAATAAATCTTCTAAATGAAGTTTTTCAGATTTGAATTCTTTTACTCTCATAACTTCAAAACTTAAAGTGTATATTATTAAATATAATCATTTATTAACGAGTATATTTATTAAATTTATCTTGTGAAATTATTCCATGTTTTAATAATTTTTTAGGCATGTTTAAAATATCACCATTCAAATTATAATGACCTGCTTTCTTTGCTGCTAATAATTTTCTTAGTTGAATAAAAAGATTAATAAAATTTCTTTTATTAGTAAAACTTGTTTTAGTAATAAAAGTTCCTTTTCCTTCTTTAACAATATAGCCCATTTCATTTTGATTTATATAATTCTTTAAAGTCTGTATATGTTTTGCATTTGATCTACCTCCCACCATTTTTTATTAAATCTAAATATATTTTAATTTTATTTTTATCATCTGAAGAATATCCTTTAATTTAGATATGTCAAACTTGCGGCCCACTTGATATATCAGTACAAAAAAACAAAACAAAACTTAAAAATAAAATTTAAAGGAAGAACTCCAAATAGCGTGTATTGTAGAGATAAACCAAACAAATTTGTCTTAAAATTTTATTCTTTGTGCGATTCTGAATCATCCTATTTGCTTGATTTTCAAATTTGTGGAGAAAAAGAAACATTGAATAACATGATAACTAGAATGTTAAAACATTATGCAAACAAATATCATGTTTTACACATGGATAATTATTATAATTCTTTAGCATATAATCATGTTTTTAAAGCAAAGAAAAGTAAACAAAGAGTGTCCGGTGGTACAGAAAAACAGGATACGAAATATATATATATATATCAGAAATATGTGTATCAGAAAAATATATTATGCGGCCCACATGATGTGCAATTATAGTAAATGTGGCCCTCTGTATAAACCGAGTTTGAAACCCCTGCTTTAATTAATTCATCCAAATCTTTTGTGTATTTTATATTTATACGTTGGTCTTCAAAACTATTTTTAGAACGAATATATGGTTCACAATTATTATCATACAATAGAAATTTTTTTTTATTAATTGTGATAAATTGAAATCCATTCTCAATAGAAAAAGTTAGTTTAATTGTTTGTGCAGTCAAATTTTTATTAGGTTCTGTGTTGTCAATAATGTATGGTTTCATATCTCTATTAATTTCTATTGGACTAATAGCTTGTTCATCTTGTTCAATTGGTTCCATATCCCAAAATTCTAAATCTTTAAGTGATTCTAATTCTTTGGGTTTTAAAAATATGGGTTCTAATTCTCTTGGGTGGTTGGATAAAGAGGGTTTTAATTCTTTCAAAGCTTTAAGAATTGGTTGTTGTTGTTCCATCATTAATTCATTTAAAATTATGGATTCAGTATGCTGACTTAAATCTTTTTTGTTATACTTGTCTTGATCAACATGTAATTTTTTTAAAAGAGCTAATCTTTCTTCATTAACCATTTTATATACCATTTTTATACCATTTTATGTTACATGTTCCTTTATTAGTAAAGAAACTTTACTAATAAAGTTCTTTCCAAGTTTTCAGTCATAAACAGGTTTATGATTGAAAAAGGTTTCAAATATAAACCTTTACCATGTTTTGATTTACAAATACAACCATTTTTCAAAGACTTGCATATTTTTTTTAAACTATCTTTATCTTTTGAGGATAAATCAGATGATGAAATTTGATTTTTGAGAAAATCATTCAAACCTCTACCTTTGTAAGGATCAAGGTATAAACCTGTTCCAAGCTTGGAACCTTTTATTTGATTTATTTCCTGTTGTAATTTTTGTTTTTCTAATTCAGTTTTTTGAGCTTCTTTAGATTTTAGAATTGTAGTTGCAATCCCTCTAGCTATTCCAGCAGCACCAGATAAACCTGCAATGATTGCTGGTATTAAAGCAGCCAAGGGTAAAATCCCACCTTCTCTAATTTTCTCGCGAACTTCCTCCTTGATGTCTTTTGTAACAAAATATTTCTTGCCATCAATTACTACAGATTTATTTTTGTCTGAATTTATTAATTCTTTTAGAGATTCTTCAGTCGTCATTTTTTATTATTAAAAATGGCTAGTTAGAAACCGATTTTAACAAGACACAAAAGTAAATTTAATAATAAAATTTTTCTTGATAATTTTAGATTGTTAATTGTTGGATCTTCAGGGTGTGGAAAGAATGTACTTCTTTTGAAAATGTTACTTGAGGATGGTTTTTTAGATTATAATAATTTAATATTTTATTCTACAACTATAAACCAACCAGAATTACAACTTTTGAAATATGGATTTGAAATTAAATTAACTAAAAAAGGAATGATTGATATTTTTAAAAATCAATATAGATGTCCTAAAGAAGTATATCATCCATGTGATATGGTTGACTGGTATAAGGAAGAGATTTCCGAGTCACATATTATTAATAAAAATGATTATATTAGTGATGAATCAATACAAGTTTTATTTTCCAACAAACCTGAAGATGTAGTACATTGTGATTTTCTTTCCAAAGATAAAAAGAATCTAGTTATATTTGATGATGTTGTAAATATGAAAAATCAAGAAATTCAAAAAAGTTATTTTACTCGAGGACGTCATAATAATTGTAATGTGATTTACATCTCTCAAACTTATTATGCCTTGGATAAAAATTCAATTAGAAACAACTCCAATTGTTTCATCTTTTATAAATTAGATAAGCGTGACAAGAATATGATTTCCACCATATAACTTCATTTCTATTTTCTTTTCTTCAAGAATTAATGTATATATTTTTGCTTTAAAATTAGAATCCTTTGTTATATGAAGAGTAACATCAACATTATTTATAGCTAATTTATCATCTTGATCTGAAACATTTATACAGAATATAGAATACAAATTTTTGAAATCTTCTAAACTTAATTGTGGTTTTATTTTGAAGTCTTGGCATGTTTGAATATAATTTATATATGGGAATATATTTCCATTGTTTTCTATATTAAACTCCATTCTATTTACTGGATAATAACTATTATTCAATTGAATTTGAATTGATTTTAAATTATCATCTCCAATTTTTTGAATAAACAAGTTATTTTTTTTGAAAAGATGGGTCTATTTCTTTGAATCTAATTAAAATATATCTTGGTCGATATGCTAAATTTGCTACCTTCTCTCATGTCAAATACACTACAAATTCTATTTAAATAATTAACATTTATAGATTTGTTGGAATTTAATCTTTCAAGTAATTTAATTTCAGCGTGAGGATTTAATGTCCATTCAAGTATATGTAATTCAATTGTTGTTAATTTTAATTAACTTTTTGTATTCTTGTCTCCATAAAATAATACTTTATCATCTATCACTCTATTACAAAGTAATTCTGGTGGGTTACAGGTATTGTAAATCTTTACCTCCTCGTGCTGTTTCCAGCGTAACCCAAAATACAATTTATAGCTGACCACTTGATACCCGTTGAGCAATCAACGTTGGTACTGTATCAAGGGTTTGGGCACTAGCAAAAAGTGAGCATGCTTAGCATACTATAATTG
The DNA here is from genome assembly GCA_959609185.1 of Schmidtea polychroa. NCBI lineage: Eukaryota > Metazoa > Platyhelminthes > Tricladida > Dugesiidae > Schmidtea > Schmidtea polychroa. The sequence continues at coordinate 6,798 of CAUHTR010004291.1, read as the reverse complement.
TCTAGCACCCACTGGGGTTCACGGACTGCCGATAGAAGGCCTATGTCCGATTTCTTTTCGTCCCCTTGGTTATATATATCTGCATACACTCACTGTCCCATACCCATCCATATACACACATATACACATACATGCCTATCCATATATATATTTATATATGCCAATCGGGTGAGAAACTCAAAATGTACCGATAAGGAAACACTCATAACAATTTTATTTGGACAAATCAAACAACTTATAGAGTCCTGGTTAGTTCGGTTGGGGTAGTCTCTGCTCCAATAGGATGGAGAGTCAATTGAGCCTGACTGGCCTGCCTTATCCTTGCTCGTGCTGCCTTTCCCGGCCGGATCTTCTTTTTCGAGGGCTTCGGCACGCTTTCCTCCCGTTGGTGAACCAGTTCGCTCATAGGTCGGATCTTAGAAATGACCTCCCGATCAAGGTCTTGTTGATGTATCTTGACCTCCAGCTCCCTCACCTTCATGCGGAGGGCCCGCAACTCAACTTGATCTTGGGCGCTCTGGAGTTGCAATTGGGTGATGAGTTTCATTCGCTTTTTCATCTCTGTGGGCGGGAACCAAGTGCTCTCGAAATTTCGGCAATGGGCCTTAAGTCGCGTTAGCTTAGCCCGGTATTCCTCGGCTTGATGTTGCGCCTTCTCTCTGTCTGCCCTCATTTCTTCCAGGAGTTGTAACACTAAAATAAACAACATTAGAGATTGTTACCTTGACGTGGGGAAGTGTACGTTATTATTACTAAATGAACGTCGCCCCTACGTCACCGCTCCCTACTGCGTACTTCTAGACTTGCCTCTATGGATTTCACCAAAGTTTATAGTGTAGTCGTGATAGTCAACACTGCGCAAATTAGAGTTGGTAGTCACAATGGTCCCCCCGTTGAAATAATTTATTGAAAATCAGAAGCGATATACACGACAAAATTAATATTAATAATTAACACATAAATAAACAATCAAACAAAGAAAAAATTACCATTAATAACAACACTAATTAATAAAGGTGGTCAAGACAAAATAATATCGATAATGAAATTAGCCGAGATGACCAGATCACAACAGAGTAGTTAGATGGGCACATACTGCCAAGACGTGCAAGGTACTAGAAAACATCCATCACATCACAGGATTTGCACTGGTCTTAACGACAAAATCATCTTGGGTATATAACGTTTGATTATAAGTCTCGATCCTTGCCCGCCCCACTCTTCTGGGTGGAACTGGTGCCTTTCCGTGGTCGTCCTCGTTTTCTCGGCCGATTCGGTCCAGGGCTTCTTGGATATGCTAGCCCACGTTGGAGAGCCGCAGTTCGCCTTGGGTGACATTGGGCCCGTGCGTACCCGTCACAGTCCTCCAATTCGCCGGCCAGGGTTGCTTCCTCGAGACAGTATAGTCGGTCCACTGCTCTCTTTGCATCGTCGAAGGCGTCGATCAGAGCCAAATACGTGCCATTGAGGTACGGCTCTATCTTCGGGGTCACTGGGACCACATTCTGGTAGGTCCAGTCATGGATTTTATACCAAATCCACCTGGACCTCAGGCGAGTGATCTCGCCCTCCTGATCCAATCTGTTGATCTCGTCCCCTTCCTCATGTGTCAGTTCGTGGCTTAAGACGGATGATGAGGGCCCGACCTGTGTGTTCGTTGATTCAGAACAGGACATGTCTATAATCATCAAAAAAAAAAATATCAAACGTACGATAACTCTAAAATATCCAAACGCCACATTACCATTCCTTTCAAGCATAATACTCCACCTATTCAACAAACCATGATTTTACAGGTAAAGTAATTAATTTACAATTTAATTTTCATATTTAATTTATTATATCCTATTTAATAAACTGGGTCGGGAATCGCTAAATTAGATTGAATTGATAAATTTAGGTTTAACTTAACTCAAAGTGGACGAAAGAATAAAATTGGAAAATTTAGATTTTCATAAATTCACCCCAAAATCACCATCAAGTGATCTTTGTTTTACTTATCCAAATATTTAATTTGTTATTTTTAATATTTAACATTAATTTCCTTTGTAACAAAAATTTTATTCAGCAGTATTATTCGACGTAACCACGCCACTAAAATCCACTACGAGGAGGGACATTGCTACGTACCGAGCATTATTTTCGGTCCCTAGCAATTCCCAACCGCAGGGGCTGTAAGTGGTTCTAACATCATCTCAATGTGGCAGGTAACTAAAATTTTGTTGAATTTTCCCTTTGTTTGATTTTAGGAACTCAATCTTCCCAACCCCCAGTTCGATCGTGAGGCATATTTGGATAAACTCTCGAGATCGTCGTACTGATAGTCCAAAATATGCCGATTTGCCCAAATTTGAGTCATCTCAGTTTTCGTGTTGGTATTTATATGTGTAGTGGGAAAACGGGATGAAACAATTTCAATCTGAAGGGGTTTTGGCGAGGCCCGCCGTTCCTTTACCTCCCTGCATTCAACGGTAAGGCTTCACAGTGACTAAGATGATTTGATTTTAATAACTTTTTATGATTTTTATTAAATACAATCTTTGTCCTTGTTGAATTTAGTTAAAGAGACTGTTTTATTGTTAAGTAATTTATTAAGTAATTTTATTATTAGAGAAATTTTTCTTTCTTGCTGAATTTAAGTAGTCAACGATTATGATCGTAATACGTATTGTTACTTATTGTTCCTTGTCTATGATTATAAGGGACATGTCTCCTACTCTAAGTAATTGATCCTGGGAAGGGGTCCCTGGTGCTTTCTGACCTGCATGGAATCTACCTCTGGGACAGCCAGAGTTACATTTGCTAAGGTGTCGTTGATTTTATTCGGAGCTCGGGGGTTCCTACTGTCTTGGTCGATGGTGATTGGTTCGTTTATGAGAATGTATGTCTTATCCATTTGGTTAGCCGGGGTGGATTTGGTGAGGGTACCCTTTACTTTACCTAGTTATTTCCATAAATAGAATCGGTCCCATTGGTTGTATCCTTCCGTAAGGAAGAGAAAATCAATAGTATCGGTTCGAATTTTCTATTAATAGTAACATTCTATTGATAATGATGTTACTAATAATAATAATGATAATAATAATAATAAATATAATAATAATAATAACCATGATAAACTAATAGTAATAAGGATAATACTAGTCATAATGTAACAATATTAATAACGATAATAATGAATATGGTAATAGTAACGAAATAGTAATAATGATAGTATCATTTGATGTTTTACCAACTAGATATATACTAAAATTAGTAATTTGAGGCCTTCGTGCGATAAGTAACGTGGGTATAATTCGAAAGGAGATTAGTTATGAATATTTGTGAGTTATCATTTCCCATTTTTTCCAACCAAATGTATATTAAATTTAGAAATCTGAGACATTCATGCAATAGGTAACGAGGAATATTATTAAATATATACTGGAGTAAGCTCATTTAAACCATCTATACAACCTATAATGAAGGCGTGATTCAAGGGAGGTGGTTTATGAATATTTATAAATTTTAGTTTACTATTCTACAGACTCAATATATATTAAACTAGGTTAATTGAAGATCCTGATACAATAAATAATGAAGGTATGATTCAGGGGGAGTTAGCTATGAATATTGACAAATTATCAATTTAATATTTTGCAGACTAAGTATATTGTAAAAAGGGGTAATTTAAGATATTGATACAATGGGTGGTGGCGGTATGACTCAGGGGTGCTTATGAATATTTATAAATTATTAATTTTATAATTTACAAGTGATATGTATAGCAAAAATAATTTCAATTCCAAACATTTAAGCAATGGGTAGTAAATACCTACTTCAGGGGGTTGATTTTAAAAATTTATCTTATAGAAAACCAGTTGATACTCGTATTTATACTTCTTGAAATTTTTGTGAATTCAAGTATAAGAAAATTTTGTGAGATTCTCTAGCTTAATCATCATTTGTATTTTATAGGCTAGATATATATATATCAAAATTAGGGGATTTGTGCATAAAAATTTTATCAACTATCGTTTGACATTAAAGTTAAAGTTAGATATCAACATAAAATAGGTATTGGATCATAATTATGTAATTCAGAGGAACCTTTATGACACCAACCCGTTATGCCTATTCCAGTTGGGTTATAACTAGGAACTGGGGTTTCGATGACTTTGCGATGCTGGTAAGAAAGGTTACCTTTTCTTTAAGAGTATTATGCTGATATAGGCTATTACATACTGAGGGTAATTGACACACTCTTCACTAAGACAACCCGAAAATGAAATGGTGATGATGTAATAATAATCCTGGAAGTGGTAGTATGCAAAATAGAATTTTTAAAGGTTTCATCTAAATCAGCTTCCAATACCCGTGCGGTAAGCATAAAGACATATGAGTAATACATTATTGAACGTGATTGGATTATCCTTAAAATCGAATGTAATCATGAAAAATATCAATAAAAGTCAATGTCAATAATTAATATTGGGCATATTGGATAATATTTTGTGCAATTAGGTTTAAAATCGAACATAATTAAGAATAGTATCAATAGTTAATAGTGAGCATATAGAATAATATTTGATGCAATTAGGTTTAAAATCAAACATAATTAAGAACAGTATCAATAGTTAATAGTGAGCATATAGAATAATATTTGATGCAATTAGGTTTAAAATCAAACATAATTAAGAACAGTATCAATAGTTAATAGTGAGCATATAGAATAATATTTGATGCAATTAGGTTTAAAATCAAACATAATTAAGAACAGTATCAATAGTTAATAGTGAGTATATAGAATAATATTTGATGCAATTAGGTTTAAAATCAAACATAATTAAGAACAGTATCAATAGTTAATAGTGAGCATATAGAATAATATTTGATGCAATTAGGTTTAAAATCAAATATAATTAAGAACAGTATCAATAGTTAATAGTGAGTATATAGAATAATATTTGATGCAATTAGGTTTAAAATCAAATATAATTAAGAACAGTATCAATAGTTAATAGTGAGTATATAGAATAATATTTGATGCAATTAGCCGACTGCTTGATTTGTGATAATTTGAGTCTGGGATCTTTCCCGTTTAGATGATCTTAGCGATGTATCTCTGGTGTATAGTTAAGTGTTTATTTTTGGTATGTAGGTTAATGAGAAAGTCGATTTAATTAAAATTTTCCTACTTTCCCGACCCAACTGGATACGGTATGGTAGGCCTTATTGTAGTATGTTCCCCGCGATTACTTGCCCGCATTTTAGTTCGTCCGCATAGTCACTGCGACTATGCCAACTACCTGGATGGATTTATACGCCCTACTCATGGTTAAACACCAATAGTTCGTGGCGACCTTCCGGTTAAAAAATGAATTTTAGTGCATGTGGGGTCGAGGACCCGTATCGTGCATGTCAAATAATTATTGGAGACAAGGCTGATCAGCGTAGCGAACTCGTAGACGACGCTGATCACTCTTGTTAAAAATAATTAGATCATAATAAAAGGTGACAAAATTTTATAATATATCATAAAACAAATAATAATAATACAATAAATATACCATCCTTACTTTCAATATGGTTCGAAGGTTTCGACAAGAAAATTTTTGGCATACAAAAATATCTGAATTGTGACGAAAATGCGTCGGTATATATACCTATTTTGTACACGTGTATGTATTGATGCATTAAAACAAACTCGAATTCTTTTTATTCCAGAAGTTTCTATTTTGTAATTTTGATATTTTTAATGGAAATTTTAGTGCTATAATTTTTGTTTTTATTTTTAAATTTTTATTTTCTAATTATTTTTCATTAATTTTACGTCCATGATGGATTTGGAACGGTTCCAGAACATTCTATTTTACTTTTAATTTAATTTTATTTTTAACTGATATTTATGAATTTCTTTTTAAGAAATTTTATTTTTAATACTAATTTATTTATTTTTCTAAATTTTATTGTTTAAGGTAGTTTTTATGATGGTCATCGCCATTTTTATAGAATGTTCTGGGTTTTTCTGGAATTTTTGCTATTTTTACCATCTTTTAAGTTACTCGAGTTTGCTTTTTGTAATTCTATGTTTATTTGGCTATTTCTGGGTTAAATTTTATATAACTTCTTGCTTCTGTATGAATTTTATTTAATTTCTGTGTTTTAGGTTTTTGTTGTTTTTCCTTTAATTACTATTGTTTATTTGGTGTGGTTTTTAATATTTAACTATACTTTTTGCTTTTTGTATGCTGTGTACCTACACATTTCGGTCACAATCAGAACTTTGGGTCTAGAAGTCAGTTCTAGCCCAACATAAAACACTCGGGGGCCCATAAAATTGCGACCCGCAATTTAAGTCAGAAGATGAATGATATTATTTTCAGAATACTTGCACTATATTACAAGTGCCTACATGCAAATTGGGTCCACGAGCTACAGGGTCGTGACCTCAATACCCACATACATAAAAATGCTACTATTACACTACATTTTACAGATGGGTTGAAAGATGAAGAAAAAGAACGACCGAGGTCGGTCCACATAAAAATAAAATTATCATGCTCAAGAATCAGTGTCATTAATCGTAGTCTCAGCCGTTGAAATCAATTGTTCGATCAGGATGATTTATCGTTTATAATGTCGTGAAATGTTTTTACTGTCAAGGTGTCACACTAATAGAATTCTGTTGTTCGGGATCTCGTCTCGATGACGGCTCTGGTTTCGATGTTTGGGGAAGATTTGAAGTATCTTGGTTGGTTCGTTGTTTGGACCAGCTGTTCTTCTATTGGGATACGAATACTTCTTGATTGTTCTTTT
>CAUHTR010004290.1:0-37798 GCA_959609185.1 Schmidtea polychroa | reverse complement strand
TTCAACAGTTCCCAACATCGTTACAAATATTTTTGACTAGATGCTAACAAATACTTTGAACATGATACCACGTAACAACTACTCTCAAACAACAGATCCACACTATTCTACACCACTAAATTATTCTTTATTTAGTTTTATGAAATTTTTTTAATAATTTTTTTATCTGTCTCAAAAATATGTTTAATTACAATCATAGAAACCTTTTCACAATGTCTAATTTACAAACATCTGTTGATTTCATCAAAAACCACAACTCATCACTTTAAAACCACCACGTGGAAATTCAAAATAATTTAAAATTACAATGAAATACTAATGAATTCTAATTTACAAAAACATCTTCTTTTAAATGATAACTACTGACTTATTATTGCAAAGTAAAAATCACATTCAATAATACTTATTGTTGATCAGTTTTATTATATTACTCTGAGTTTATCCGACAGGATTTTTGACCCCCTAAGGGTTACTGGTCGTAAGGGTACTGGTCGTAAGGGTATTAGTCGTAAAGGTACTGAGTCGTAAGGCTATTGGTAAACATCTCAACCACCACCTAATCATTAATTAACTAACCATGTACTAACAACCAGTTACTGCATACCCAAGCTACAACTACAACCAACATCAACCAGTCTACTAAGCATTCATCAACTACAACTCATATAACACAATCAGTAAACAACACTCTACCAACTATTAAATCACAAGATACCAACAACTAGATACCAACAATCAACTAACCACACATAAAAATAATAGCATTAAATACAAAATATTCTTCATCACATACACAATCTTCTATCAAAATCTAAAAAGTCAATCAGATACCAACTACCAACTACCAAGTAATAACAACCAACTACCTACAACCCACACTATGTACTAACAAATTGTGATCTTTAAAAAGAAAAATACTCATCACTTGAAAAATTAGATGGAAAATTAATTGAACTCAAGACATCAATATAACTTGGTAAAAATTTGATTAAATAATTGCAAAAATTTAAATTTACTCAAAATAAATATCATAAAATTTAATTAATAGACAAGAAAGAATTCTATTCATTAATCATCCAGTAATAAAAAAAATACTGCATCATTCAAGTTGAATCAACTAAGATAATAAATTAATAAGATAAGATTTAGTAGATAATTTGATTTAGATTGAATGAAATTAATTGAAATAAATTAATTTTACATTTATTTTTTAAAAATAAATACATGTACTCAAATTGATATGACTGAATGCTCAAAATATTCAAAAAATCAGTATAAATTCAATTAAAATTATCAATGTCATCAATCTACAATAAAAATAATTATCATTAAATTCCAAAAGAGACCTAGAAAACTAACAAACCAACAAATTCATTCAAATGACAATAATTGGTATATTCAAGCGAATTCTCTAATAAAATCATCTAAAAAGAATCATTCGCCTGAAAATATCTCTATTTTTAAAGATTAGTATCTTATCGATAAGTACTTGTTAAATAGTCATATATTACACCTCAAACTACAAGATTCCTCTTAAAATCCCTTAAATGACTATATTTCTACCCTTAATCATATTATTACAAATAATTCAATAAAATCATCTAAAAAGCATCAAATTTCCTCAAAATAACTCTATCTTTAAAGATTAGTAGTTTAATCGATAAATATCCTTAAAAAGGTTATATATTTACCTCAGACTAATAAGATTCCTTAAAATCCCCTTCTAATGACTATAATTCTAACTTTAATTCGTATTATCACAATATTTCCCTATAAAACAGGTAAAATCATTAACTCTAAATATTTATAAAATCTAATGGATAAAACGGTTATAATTAATATTTTGTTAATCACTGTACTCGAAATTTAAAATAAATATTGCTTGAAATTTGACTGTACAATATAACTGAGTAGTTGCATAGAAAGATTAAATTTATCATATTTCTTCAAATGAATCATTTTTACCGATAGCCAACCGATTTAATTACATACATTAAAATCACCCGATAGAGTTCTCCCAATAAAGATCAATTTTCTTTAGTCGACGTGTTAAATCAATATTTCCAACTTTTGTCGTTGTCGTCTAATAAAGATTAAAAATATTTAAACGTTGATATCAATCCCAATTATCTGCTCGAGTTTTCATTGTCAAAACCAAGTAAATAGATCATTATCCCTACTTAATAAAACATTGTTCTAAAAACATAATCTAAATTAATTTACTGTGGCATTAATCACAACCTAATAAAACAATATTAATTATTATTGATTCATCAACTAATGTTATTGCAATTTCCCTTAAAACATTGATATTTTACCAACATCACCATTAAAAAAATCATATATTCCCATCTTAACCATCCTTCATTAAATTTAACCGACATATATCTCCTTTACAATGATATATTCCTACCTTATCCGATCTCTCATTAAATTTAACCCAAACTATACTCCCCTCAAAGATCATATTTTCCCATCTTAACCGATTTCTCATTAAATCTAACCGACAATATCCCATCTTAACCGATCTCTCACCACATATTTCTACCCTTTTTAAACATCTAACCAAATATATCCTTCAATTCTACCCACTTTGAATCCTCCTTTAATCAATTCATAGTCTTAAAATCCTTAGAGAGAATTCTTCAATAAAATATGACTTTTAATTAACTGTTAAAGGACACCAGGCATTCTTCCATTGAAATAATTTAGAAGCTAAATAATAAGAGCCCACTAAAAGATCAAAATTCACTAAAATTTTCTACAAATATTTACCATCAAATACTGGAGATGATATAATTGTTTGATTATAATTCTTCATCGATTCAACCAATCATTTTCAAGCAATAACAGCAAACTAAATTTCTGTATATCCTACAATCATTTTCAAGTAAATTTAAAGTCCATTGATAAAGTTACTGGTTTCTTAGCTTATGTTTTTTAAAGTGCATCAATGTGTAAATATTCTTAGAAAATTATTGAAAATTATTTATTCAAATGCATTACAAAGTCATCAAAAATCACTTAATTATTAACCTAATTGTCAATGAAATTAATTTTTATTTAAAAACTATTCAATAAAATACAACTAATTATCAAGAAATTAATTAAATTTATCAATTAAATTTATCAGTCAACATGAAATTCTTAGAAAAATTATTCAATATCCTCATAAAATTTATCCACTTGATTATTGTAAAAACTCTAATTATTAACATTGAAAATAAATTTTATTTAAAATTAAAAAACCAATCAATAAAAATACATTCAATTATCAAGAAATTAATTAAATTTACCTTAGAATTAGCATTAATTACAGAAATTCACAAAAATAATGGAAATTCACAAAAATGATAAAAATTCACAAAAATAATAGAAATTCACTGAAAATGATAGATATCCACGAAAAATTACGGAAATTCATGAAAATATTAGAAATTCACAAAAAATGATGGAAATTCATGAAAATGATAGAAATTCATAAAAATGATAGAAATTTACTTGAATAAAACCATCAACTCTAAAAATTATCAATGCCGTTAAACAACAAATTTGTTCTAAATAATCATTCAAATAAAAGCATTAAATACCTTTACGACTAATACACTTACGACAATGTTGAATGTGAGTAGTAACCCTTGTGAGCAATACCCATAGGGGGACAGAATATTTTTTCGGATAAACTCAGAGTATATATTAATTAACTCATTCAAATTTATCATTGAATCAGTAAAATTATCATAAATTTCCGATAAAAATTCTAATGTGGTAAGGCAATGAAAAGAGAAATATTCTTTAAACTTAGATAAAACTAACAATGAAGGTGGTAAGAATCATTCAAGTGAGAAATTATTCATTACTCGATGATAAATTCAAATGGCCATGAAAATAATTGGTAGAATAATTTATTAATGGGCCATAGATAAGGAAAAAGGTTGATAGATGGAAATATATTAATTGAATTTATTTAAAATTATTTCATAAAATTCATAAAAAAAAAACCTTTAAAAGAAATATTTGTGGAGATGTTTTAGGTGAAAAATTAATCAAATCGGCGGAATATAATTGAATAAATATCGAGGATGGGGGTTATAATTAATGGAAAATCAATGGGATACAAATGATTAAATAGTGGAAAATCCGGGAATATAAGTGATTAATTAATGGAATATTGAGAATCGGAGGAAGAATATCAATGAGAAGGATATATAATTTAAACTAGTTTATTACATAACCAAGCCGCGACTAGTTTATTACATAACAAGCCGTGAATGATAATTTATTGAGAATTATTGATTAGATCTTTTTTTTAATTTTTGACTAAAATAAATTCTAAAATAATAGCAAATTATTACTAAAATGTTTTAATTTGCATTATGTATTTCAAAAACAATTATCCTAAAGATAATAATATATATATATATATATATTACCCTTTCATTCAAATAAGTTAAATATTCAATATAAGTCTTAGAAAATACAATCAAAATTAATTTAAAAATATAAATTTTATAAGTTTTCAAATTCTCGAATAATGTAAATAATAATTAATCTATTACCAGTTACATACTTTTAAACTTATTGATGGAATAAAACATTAGAAAATAAAAAGTGTTTTTTTGTATAAGTACTTGTAATAATAGCTATATATTATTAAATTTACTATTCTACACTAAATATTTCGAAAACAAATATCATAATATGAATTATATTACTCCTTTCAATCAAAGTAAATTAAATGTATCATTCAAATACAATTAAAATTAAATCATCGATTTATATACTTTAATTTAAAAATAAAAATTTTATATGTAAATGCGAATAAGAAATTGATTTATTAACAGTTCTAAACTTATTAAACTTATTGATTAGGCAGTAGAAAGTAACTTTTTTTCAAAAAGTCCTTTAATATTGTATTCTATTTATTATCAAATTAACTATTTTACACTAAAATATTTCAATTTAGAAAAAAAAATCATCATAATATTGAATGTGATACTTCAATCAAAATAAGTTAATACTCAAATATATGTCTTATAAAGTACAAATCAAAATTAAATACTTCACTAAATTTTAAGTAAAGTTTTTTAAATTCTCTTGGTAAATGTTAACAAGATATTAATTTATTAATCATTATAGACTTTTTATACTTATTATCGGAATTAAACATAGAATGATATTCAAAATATGTACAATTTAAAAATAAAATTAAAATTAAATTACATACTTTAAAAATGTTGGTAAAATACCATTCACAGGCTTGTTATGTAATAAACTAGTCGCGGCTTGTTATGTAATAAACTAGTTTAAATTATATATCCTTCTCATTGATATTCCTCCGATTCTCAATATTCCATTAATTAATCACTTATATTCCCGGATTTTCCCCACTATTTAATCATTTGTATCCCATTGATTTTCCATTAATTATAACCCCCATCCTCGATATTTAATCAATTATATTCCGCCGATTTTGAATTAATTTTCACCTAAAACATCTCCACAAATATTTCTTTTTAAAAGTTTTTTTTATGAATTTTATGAAATAATTTTAATAAATTCAATTAATATATTTCCATTCTTATCAACCTTTTTTCTTATCTATGCCCATAATAAATTATTCTACCAATTATTTTCATCCATTGAATTTATCATCGAGTAATGAATAATTTTCTCACTTTAATGATTCTTACCACCTTCATTGTTAGTTTTATCTAAGTTTAAAGAATATTTCTCTTTTCATTTGCTTTACTCACATTAGAATTTTTATCGAAATTTTATGATAATTTTACTGATTCAATGATAAATTTGAATGAGTTAATTAATATATACTCTGAGTTTATCCGATAAAATATTCTGTCCCCCTATGGGTATTGCTCAACAGGGTACTACTCACATTCAACATGTCGTAGTGTATTAGTCGTAAAGGTATTTAATGCTTTTATTGAATGATTATTTAGACAAATTTGTTGTTTAAGAGGCATTGATAATTTTTAGAGTTGATGGTTTTATTCAAGTAAATTTCTATCATTTTTATGAATTTTCTATCATTTTCATGAATTTCCATCATTTTTTGTGAATTTCTAATATTTTCATGAATTTCGTAATTTTCGTGGATATCTATCATTTCCGTGAATTTCTATTATTTTTGTGAATTTTTATCATTTTTGTGAATTTCCATTATTTTTGTGAATTTCTGTAATTTAATGCTAATTCTATAGGTAAATTAATTAATTTCTTGATAATTGAATGTATTTTTATTGATTGGTTTTTTAATTTTAAATAAAATTTATTTTCAATGTTAATAATTAGAGTTTTACAATAATCAAGTGGATAAATTTTTATGAGGATATTGAATAATTTTCTAAGAATTTCTGTTGACTGATACATTTAATTGATAAATTTAATTAATTCTTGATAATTAGTTGTATTTTATTGAATCGTTTTTTTCTTAAATAAAAATTAATTTCATTGACAATTAGGTTAATAATTAAGTGATTTTTTGATGACTTTGTAATGCATTTGAATAAATAATTTTTCAATAATTTTCTAAGAATATTTACACATTGATGCACTTTAAAAAACATAAGCTAAGAAACCAGTTAACTTTATCAATGACTTTAAATTTACTTGAAAATGGATTGTAGGATATACAGAAATTTAGTTTGCTGGTATTGCTTGAAAATGATTGGTTGAATCGATTGAAGAATTATAATCAACAATCATATTATCATCTCCAGTTATTTGATGGTAAATATTTGTAGAAATTTTAGTGAATTTTTGATCTTTTAGTGGGCTCTTATTATTTAGCTTCTAAATTATTTCAATGGAAGAATGCCTGGTGTCTTTAACAGTTAATTAAAAGTCATATTTTTGAAGAATTCTCTCTAAGGATTTTAAGACTGAATTGAATTAAAGGAGGATTCAAGTGGGTAGAGAATTGAAGGATATATTTGGTTAGATGTTTAAAAGGGTAGAAATATTTTGGTGAGAGATCGGTTAAGATGGATATTGTCGGTAGATTTAATGAGAAATCGGTTTAAGATGGGAAAATATGGATCTTTTGAGGGGATATAGTTGGTTAAATTTAATGAGAGATCGGATAAGGTAGGAATATATCATTGTAAAGGAGATATAGTCGGTTAAATTTAATGAAGGATGGGTTAAGATGGGAATACTATGATTTTTTTAATGGTGATGTTGGTTAAAATATCAATGTTTAAGGGAAATTGCAATACATTAGTATGAATCTAATAATAATTATATTGTTTTATTAGGTTGTGATTAATGCACAGTAAATTAATTTTAGATTTATGTTTTAGACAAATGTTTTATTAAGTAGGGATAATGATCTATTTACTTGGTTTTGACAATGAAAACTCGACAGATAATTGGGATTTGATATCAACTTTAAATTATTTTTTATCTTTATTTAGACGGACAACGACAAAAGTTGGAATATTGATTTAAAACGTCGACTAAAGAAAATTGATCTTTATGGGAGAAATCTATCGGTGATTTTAATTAGTAATTAAATCGGTTGGATATCGGTAAAATGATCATTTGAAGAAATATGGATAAATTTAATCTTTCTATGCAACTACTCAGTTTATATTGTACAGTCAAATTTCAAGCAATATTTATTTTAAATTTCGAGTACAGTGATTAACAAAATTTAATTATAAACCGGTTTTATCATTAGATTTTATAAATTATTTAGAGTTAATGATTTTACCTGTTTTATAGGGAAATATTTGTGATAATACGAATTATAAGTTAGAATTATAGTCATTTAAAGGGGAATTTTAAGGAATCTTATTAGTCTGAGGTAAATATATAACCTTTTAAGGATATTTATCGATAAAATACTAATCTTAAAAGATAGAGTTATTTTGGGGAAATTTGATGCTTTTTAGATGATTTTATGTAATTATTTGTAATATATTGATTAAGGGGTAGAAATATATAGTCATTTAAAGGGATTTTAAGGAATCTTGTTAGTTTGAGGTGAATATAATGATTATTTAACAAGTACTTATCGATAAGATACTAATCTTTAAAAATAGAGATATTTCAGGCGAAATGATTCTTTTAGATGAATTTTATTAGTCTGAATTAGCTTGAATATACCAATTATTGTCATTTGAATGAATTTGTGGTTTGTTAGTTTTCTAGTCTCTTTTGGAATTTAATGATAATTATTTTTATTGTAGATTGATGACATTGATAATTTTAATGAATTTATACTGATTTTGAATATTTTGAGCATTCAGTCAATCAATTTGAGTACATGTATTATTTTTAAAAAAAAATAATTAAAATTAATTTTATTTCAATTAATTTATTCAATCTAAATCAATTATCTACTAATCTTATCTTATTAATTTATTATCTTAGTTGATTCAACTTGAATGATCAGTATTTTTTTATTTACTGGATGATTAATGAATAGAATTCTTTCTTGTCTATTAATTAATATTTTATGATATTTATTTTGAGTAAATTTAAATTTTTGCAATTAATTTAATCATTTTTACCCAAGTTATTGATGTCTTGAGTTCAATTAATTTTCCATCTAATTTTTCAAGTGATGAGTATTTTTCTTTTTAAAAGATCATTTGTTAGTACATAGTTGTTGGTTGTAGGTAGTTGGTTGTTAGTACTTGGTAGTTGGTAGTTGGTATCTGATTGACTTTTTAGATTTTGATAAGAAGATAGTGTATGTGATGAAGAATATTTTGTATTTAATTGCTATTATTTTTATGTGTGGTTAGTTGATTGTTGGTATCTAAGTTGTTGGTATCTGTATTTAATAGTTGGTGAGAGTGTTGTTTACTGATTGTTGTTATATAGTTGTAGGGTTGATAATGCTTAGTAACAGGTTGATGTTGGTTGTATGTACTTGGTATCAGGTAACTGGTTGTTAGTACATGGTAGTTAATTAATGAGTAGGTGGTGGTTGAGTGTTACCAAATAGCCTTACGACCAGTACCTTTACGACTAATACCTTACGACCAGTACCCTTACGACCAGAACCCTTAGGGGGTCAAACATCCTGTCGGATAAACTCAGAGTATGATATAATAAAACTGATCAACAATAAGTATTTATTGAATGTGATTTTTACTTTGCAATAATAAGTCAGTAGTTATCATTTAAAAGAAGATGTTTTGTAAATTAGAATTCATTAGTATTTCATTGTAATTTAAATTATTTTGAATTTCACGTGGTGTTTTAAAGTGATTGAGTTGTGGGTTTTTGGATGAAAAATCAACATGTTTGTTAAATTTAGACATTTGAAAAGGTTTTCTATGATTGTATTAAACATATTTTGAAGACAGATAAAAAATTAATTTAAAACATTTCATAAATACAATAAAGAATACTTAGTTGGTTGTTAGTAAACTAGTTGTAGGTATCTGGTTGTTTGAGAGTTAGTTAGTACGTGGTATCATGTTCAAAGTATTTGTTAGCATCTAGTTAAAAATATTTAGTAACCGATTGTTGGGAACTGTTGAATTATTATTATTATTATTATTATCATTATTATTATTTATTATTATTATTATTATTATTATTATATTACTTATTATTATATTATTATTATTATTCTTATTATTATTATTATTATTATTATTATTATTATTATTATTATTATTATTATCTATTATTATTATTTTATTATTATTATTATTCCATTAAAATTTCCATTAAAAATTAACTTAAAAAATTATTTCATTAAAATTAACTTAAAAAATTTACATTTAAAATTAACTTAAAAAAAATTTCCATTTAAATTTTCATTAAAAATTACATTTCTCAAAAAAGTTGGTGGTTATTCAATCTTTTGATAATAAATTTAAAAAATCTTACTTTAATTTACTTATTTAGCTTTAATTTAAAATTTGAACCATTGGTTACTTAATTTTAAATTTGAACCTTAATTTTCCTTAATTTATCCTTAATTTACCTAATTATTCTTATTTCTTAATTTTACACCATAATTTACTAAACAACTAATTATAACCCTTATTTTCATATTTAACTAATAATTTCATGTGGTCATTGATTAATTGACGAAGATTTGCATCTAAAATTAACATTGAAAAATCCCAGAAAACTTTCATCTTAAATTGACTTTAACTTTAATATTTTAGACCATTGATTACTTAATTTTAAAATTAGACATTAATTTACTTATTTAACCAATAATTTCATGTGGTCATCTGGTTGTAAGTACTAGGTATCTAGTTGTTATTACTTGGTTGATGATGCTTAGTACCTGGTTGTTGACGGCTGTGAGTAGTAGGTATCTGGTAACTAGTTGTTAGTATCTAGTTGTAGGTATCTCGTTGTTGTTGGTACTTGGTAGGTGGTAGCTAGTCGGTTGTAGGTACTTAGTAGTTGGTTAATAATGCTTAGTACTTGGTTGTATGTACTTGGTAGATGGTTGTAGGTACTTAGTAATTGGTAATTAATGATTAGTACCTGGTTGTTGTTGGTTGTTAGTACTTGGTATCTAGTACCTAGTTGGTTGATAGTACTTAGTTAACTAGTTAATGGGTAGGTGGTTGTAGGTACTTGGTAGGTACTTAGTAGTTGGTAATTAATGCTTAGTACCTGGTTGATGTTGGTTGTATGTACTTGGTAGGTTGTTGTTGGTACTTAGTAGCAGGTAACTGGTTGTTAGTACTTGGTATCTAGTACCTAGTTAGCTGGTTGTAACTAGTTAATGGGTAGGTGGTAGCTAGTTGGTAGGTGGTTGTAGCTAGTTAATAGGTAGGTGGTTGTAGGTACTTAGTAGTTGGTAGTTAGTTGTTGTTGGTACTTAGTAGTTGGTTAATAATGCTTAGTACCTGGTTGTTGACGGCTGTGAGTAGTTGGTATCTGGTAACTAGTTGTTAGTATGTGGTTGTAGGTACTTGGTAGGTGGTAGTTAGTTGTTAGCTGGTTGTTGTCGGTTGTTAGTACTTGGTACCTAGTTGGTTGCTTGTTTTTGGTTGTTAGTACTTGTTAGATGGTTGTAGGTACTTAGTATCAGGTAACTAGTTGTTAGTAACTAGTTGTAGGTACTTGGTATCTGGTAATTGGTTGTAAGTATCTGGTTGTTTGAGAGTTATTTAGTACGTGGTATCATGTTGAAAGTATTTGGTAGCAGGTAACTGATTGTAAGTACTTGGTAGCAGGTTGTTAGTAACTAGTTGTAGGTATCTGATTGTTAATACATGTTCATAAGTTACTGGTTGTTGGTACTAAGTTGTTGGTTTGTTGTTGAATTATTATTAAAATTTGTCTTTGAAAAATATTTCATAGAAATTTTCATTAAAAATTATCTTAAAAATTTCCATCTAAAATTATCATTGAAAAATATTTCATAAATTTTCCATTAAAAATTAACTTAAAAAATTATTCCATAAAAATTTCTATTAAAAATTACTTAAAAAATTATTTCATAAAAAATTTCATTAAAAAATTTCAATTCTCAAACACCTTCTATTATTTCAACTTTTTGTTAATAAATTTTAAAATCTTACTTTAATTTACTTATTACATTACTTATTTAAAAATTATTACTTTAATTTACTTATTTAACTTTAATTTAAAATTTTTGACCATTGATTACTTAATTTTAAAATTTGGACCTTAATTAACTTAATTTAATTTTTTAGAACCTTAATTTAGTTATTTGAGCCCATTCATTACTTTATTTAAAAATTTGAACCATAATTTACTTTAATTCAAAAATTTGGACCATTATTTACTGTAATTCAAAAATTTGAACCTTAATTTACTGTAATTTTAATTTTTAGACCCATTATTTACTTTATTTTAAAAATTTACCACGCTTTTTTAGTGTAGACCACCTTTTTCTATTGAAATTCTCAGGACCAAGGAGACCCGCATTAATTTACTTTGAAAATTCCATGCTTTTTTAGTGATAATCAGATTTTTGTATTGAAAATATCCTGAGACCTTAAATTACCACTCTTTTTTATTGAAGACCACCTTTTGCTATTGAAATTCTCGGACCAAGGAGTCCCACCTGAATTGACCTAGAAAATTCCATGCTTTTTAGTGGTAGTCGGATTTTTGTATTGAAAATATCCTGAGACCTTAAATTGCCACTCTTTTTTTATTGAGACCCGCCTTTTTGTATTGAAAATCCCAGGACCATCGAGACCCCCTCAATATAGTCGGAATAATCCTTGGCTTTTTTAGTGGTAGTCGGATTTTTGTATTGAAAATCCCAGGACCATCGTTTTTGTATAGAAAAAATTTTTTTTTGTATTGAAATCCCAGGACCATCGTTTTGTATAGAAAAAAAATTTTTTGTATTGAAAATCCCAGGACCATCGAGACCCCCTCACTATAGTCTGATAAATCCTTGGCTTTTTTATTGATAGTCGGATTTTTGTATAGAAAAAAATTTTTTGTATTGAAAATCCCAGGACCATCGAGACCCCTTCACTATAGTCTGAAAAATTGCGTAATCAAAAGTTGCAGCAAAAAAAAGTTGCAGCAGAACCCCCCCCCGGGGGGGGGGGGTAAAAAAAAAAAAAAAAAAAAATCAAATTTTATTTTATGAAAATCAATCTGGCCCAAGGCCGAAGGGGAGAACGGTTCTCACCCTTAATAAATCTGAAATTTTTATGTTTATCTTCTTTGGATGCTGTAGTTAGGAACTCTGGCATCAAACGTGGTTTTTGGCTTAGTTTATGGTTTTTCTGTTTCATTATCAGTTTGGGGAGGCTTTCAGTTCAATCATCATATTCTTCCTAGTAAGATTAAAATATCGGAGTAGGAAGACTCCATTTGTGATTTTTGTAACGTTAATAGCTGATGTACTTGTAATATAATAAGAATTGAAAGGATATTGCAGTAAAGTAACAAGGGTTTAATATACTATAGATAAGAACACCTAAAACGTATTATCCTATGGGCAGGGCCCCTACAAGGACCCCTACATTTACCCATAGACAATATCATACTATTTGTATTAATTTTTTAATATGTGTAAATAAAGATTATTAATTAAAGGGGATAGAGTTAGTAGTTGAGGTAAATAGCAACGCATTAGTAATTAAATTAGATATTAATAAATATAACAAAAAAATAAACAAATAAAACCTTAATTAGTTAATATTAATATAGTAGTAAAATATTTGAGCTATATAAATACACATACACATCTATACATATATATACATATATTAGTCATTGTTATAGGCACTTTTAATCCCATGAGGAGACATATGAAAATCTGAGCAACTACGTATTTATCGTATTACGTTTATAATAACCATAGTGTACAAATAAATATGGATATGCTTTGATATTATATACTATAAATATAAATATATTATTCCTTAAGGGTGTGTTCTCTAAAGATATGATAGCTGCTTACTACCGCAGCTGTGCAAGCGTTTCTTGCCAGGCTTTTTATTTCAGTTTTGGAGAGACCTATTTTACGGAGAACTTGGTCATTTTTGTTGTACCAAGAGCCCAGAGTACCTATTATCAAAGTAGACAATGTAGTTTTTACTTTATGAGTTTTTTCTATTTCGATTGCCAAATTGGCATATTTTCCGTAATTATCTGCATCCGCTTTTTTAAAATTTTCCCTTTGCTCGTAAGGTACTTTGATATCTAGAATGTGGGTAATTTTATTTCTCGATGATCTGATGAGTAGGTCAGGTATTAAGGTAGTTTCGATTCCCTGTGGCGTGCGTTCGATATCCATTTTGAATCCATAGTTAAGAAGAGATTGACATACCGCTTCTAGTACACGTGTATGCTTATTTCTTCTTGCATTTATTTTTGCAGGGCAGTGATTGAAGACATGCGCCTGTGTCTCTGGGTGGGAATTGCATTGCCTACATAGAGTATTTTTTTTAGCCTTTAATCTATGTGGTGCGTAGTTTAGTTTTAGGAGATTGTTCCTTGCTCTTAGAAGGAATAGGTATTGAGCATCGGTTAGAGTGTCAGTCTTAACCAGGTAGTCAGCCACGCTACTATCGCATATGGATTTAGCAATATGTCCTTGGCATTTGAGATTGATCCATTTTTCTGCATGTATTAAGCCTATTATTGAGTGGAGTTCTGATGATGTGTTGTTGAGATTTGTGGAGAAGAAATAATTGATCCTTTCTTTGTATTTTATTTCTAGCTGGTACATGTCATCTAATAAGACAATTTTGACATGAATTCCATATTTTAATCTTAAGAGGTCGACGGATTTCCTGAATTTAGAAAAGAAAGATTTATAACCAAAGTTTTTTGTAGTATCACCATTGATCCATGATAAGGCAGCCTCTATATTGCCATTACCCCGTGATAGTGCTAGTTCCATTAGTACTAGATTTTGGAAGCATGTATCAGACGAATTTAGTGCCCGAGCAAGGTGTACAATACTTTGTATGAGATATTCATCAATGGATGAGGTCAGTCCTATACCTCCCATTTTCACCGATGCATATATGAAATGATTGTTAATTTGGAGTAATTTATCTCCTAAAGATGTTTTGATGAGCTTACGAATCTTCTGGTCAAAACCCTTTTGGGGCTCTCTATTTTTGATGATTTTGTCCTTATGAGAATCCAGGACACCATGAAGGATCTCACAATTACGAAAAGGAAAGATAAGACGAGAATGGATGAAGATTTTAAAGGCATTTATTTTCTGTGATGGATGGAGGTGGGATTCGAGAATCTTTTTAGTATCCTTAACGGCAGTTTCAAGTCTGTCGTCTATGTTGTGTCTTTTTTTGTGGGTAAAATCAATTCCCAAGTATCTATACAAATTGGAATCATCTATTTTTGGAATGATTTCCCCATATAGCTTTATTGGAAAATAGTTCAGCTCATGATCAATATGAAAATAACCAGATTTTGATGGTTTAAATCTCAGGTTGGCTAACGAAGCAAGACGGGTAGTTTCTAAAAGGGCAGAATTGATAGAGGAGTAGGAGTTAGATACTAGCACAATGTCATCGGCATATGCCAAGATACCTATGTTCATGTTATTAAAGATGAAAGGGTGACTGATGAGGATGTTTTTAAGTATGTAGTCAATGGCAAGACAAAAAAGAGTCATAGATAGGGGGCATCCCTGTTTAACTCCCCTAACTATGGGCACCTCTGGGGATCTTTCCCCTTCACAATCAAAGATAGTGTTTACTCCATCATACATATTTTTGATAAGTTTAATAGATTTGGAGTCAAGGCCCATTGCAGATAGAGTGTGCCAAATGAGGTTATGTGGCATTGAGCCGAATGCGTCAGAAATATCGAGCCAGATAATATGTAGATCACTCTTGGTTCTGAAGGCAGAATCTTTAATTAATTGTAGGATAAGGTTATGCTCTGCACAACCGTCCGAGGCTCCAATGGCTTTCTGATTTCTAGATATCAGGTTTCCTTCTTTAATCCATCCAAGAAGTCTGTTGTTTAAGAGTGATGAGAATACTCTGTAAGCAGTATTCATTATGGAAATTGGTCTCCATGAGCTTGCTTCAAAACTAGTTTCACTTTTTCCTGGTTTTAAGATGAGTTTTGTCCTGAATGTTTTCCAGTTTGTAGGGCAGTTGGCATTACGTATGATATTATTACATATAGCCAGTATTAGTTGGTAGTCAGGTGAAATTTTCCTCCAATTTGCAAGGGTAATCAAATCCATTCCTGGAGCAGTATTGTCCAGTTGTTTGAAAATATATTTAATTTCGTCAATATCGAATGGAGTAGACGAGTGATTCTCAGGATAATTTGGAATATGTTTAATTGATTCCGGATGACAAATAGCTATTTCACCCGCAAAAAGCTTAAGGAGATTTGCCATAACAGGCTTTTGAAAATTAACCTCGTTGTTCAAAATTCTCGCAATCTCCTCCTTGGGGTTAAACTTGTATCTATTTCTTTTTATCATGACTAATTCATTATTATTTTTTTGTTTTTTATGGACTATATCTGCTGGTTTTTTAATTAAATATTTTTTTTCATTAATATTAGCGTTTATTTTTTCTATTTCTCCTAGTACATTATCACAGTCGGTAGCGTCTATATTAAGATCAATTATAAGACTACTGATAAATGTCCGATATTTTCGTACATCATCAGTAGGCAGTCTAGTATTACATAATTTCGTCAAGATTACCTTAATTCTCTCAGTCATATTCGGAATATTGGGAGAAGTTAATTTTCTATTTAATATTAGACATTCGGTCATATGGCACACAAAGAAGGCTGATTCATCTGGACTACTACATCGTGGATATTGTATTTGCTCTAGTTTAATTTCAACTGGCATAACGATTTTTTGTAAGTCAAGGATAGTGGTGAGGATGTTATTACCAAGAGCGTTGTAAGAAGAGTAAGAATCATCAACTGTAGGATCTATTATAAGAGCAAGTTTACGGCGTTTGTCAAGAAAGAACAGAAACCAGTTGTTTTTACCATTATACATTGGCATGACAATCTCGTTCCATTCTGCGAAGTCTCTAAAAGGGAAGGATTCAAAAAAAGTACGGAAGTTGTGCTGGATTAGCGAGTTACCTATAAATGGATCTACGAAGATGGTGGAGTTTTTTATTGCGAATGAGAAGATGAAAGCCTTGATTGTGTGCTGGGACCATCATGTTGATTCTTTTTCCAAATTATTTGAAAAGAGAATGGTATCAGGGATTTCTCTACCTATAAGTTCATTATTATTTGGTGTGAGAATATTCTCATTAGTTGCAAGAATATTTTTAAAAAAATCTCCATTCACATTGCTATTTCCCTCGCCTACCTCGTTATTGAGTTCAATTAGGTTATTTAAATGAAAATCATTTATATGGTTTTTAATTTGATGAATTGGCAGCCATTCCCCGCAGTAGCAATAGATATTCTTATCTATGTTAAAGATTAGTTTTTTGTGCAGTTTGTTCATATGCGCCGATATACTTTCTATTGGGATTTCAGGGTTGAAGGTGGTGTAGCATTTATTTTTTATATTCTTATTTAGGATGTGGCATGCAATTTCATGCTTAGGGGTAATCTCTACGGTAACATCCTTTAGGTAGGCTCTGTCAATCTCACAATGGTGGTCGAAATCTTTGATATGTTTGTATAAATTTTTAAAATTTATAACGTTCATTGTGGATCTATCCCCTCCTTGCTTTGGTCTACATTGATAGCAGTCAATGTCCGAATCATAATTGAAATCAATTCCATGGACATCCTTAGCATGTGCAATCAAAATTTCTCTTGAGAATACACCTATAGATCCACAGAATGCTGGATTATGTAATCCCGCTCTACAATTCATTTTTCCCCTACCATCAAAAAAATAAAGAGCTTTATTATTCTTATCGCAAGTTTTAAAATTTTTAGAAGTTCTTATCTTTGTTGTCTTTGCTATATTAACATTTTTTGGATGGTTAGTTTGGATAGTAGTTCCTTTTACTTGTAATGATTTTAGAAGGGATTTTTGTTCATTAATAGCTGAGGCAATTGGGGTAGACGTAATAGCATAGATAGATTGGTCATTGCTTGACTGGGTAGGGGATTTTTTGGGGGTATAAGTTATATCGTCTTTTTGGATAATTGAAGCAGATAAGGGGAACAATGACTTAGGGTTTTCAACGTGTACAGAGAAGGAAGTATTATCGTTTCTAGATGTGTTATCTAGAGGAGAAGGTTTAGTAGATTTACGTAGGATAATGGATTCATTGGATGACTTATCAGAGGAGCTGTTGTGTAAGATGATATTATCAATATCCGTATTTGTGTGCTTAATTATTAAAGAGGTATCCGCAAAAAGGTCAGAGTTCGAATGGTTATCTAGGTCACAATTATATGTTTTTTTGGGAGAAGGTGAAGGCTCGTTGTTATTGTCACATTTTGGAATTGATTCAAGTTCAGGTTTATTTATATGCGGTTGGGGGAGGATAGATTCACAATTTTTTCCCATAAAATTAAATGTCTCTAATACATTTTTCACTTTTTTAAGTAATTCAGGGTTTGGTCTAATGAATTCAGGCGGAGTGCTGTTCGGGATTGGTTTAGAAAAATGTGGTTTTTTAGAGGTGTTTCTGTTTTTGGTTATTGGTGAAGTTGTTGACGGGGTTGTTGGCATCTCGTTATTTTTAGTGGAACTTGCTTTTTAGGTTTAGAATCATTTAAGTCAATAAGCTTAGCGTATCTATTGGCAGAGTTGAAGTATCTAGAGTTATGAGAGTTATCATCTCTGAAGGTGACTTTCTTTTTTTTCTGGGCAGACTTATTATTATGGACTAAAGGGAATGGCTGCGGTGTTTCATTAAATACTTTACCATTATTCTTAAAAAATAAGAAATGACAGAGTTTATTAAATTTTAACACTAAAATATAGAAAAAATCTTTAATAATATGATAATTGGTTTTCTTATCTATCCCCTTTAATTGGGTATGAATATCTATGAAAAGGTTTTTAATAAAGGTATTTATATAATCAATATTTAGTTTAGGTATTATATTATTTTTATTTGGAACATCGTTGGGTATCAGTTTCATATTAAAAATACTCTTTCCTAGTTTAGTTTGACCTTTACTAATAATTGCTATTAGTTGCTCATATTTTGCATTTATAGTAGAGAAAGTTTCTCTAAAAAATTTCGGGAGTGGTAATACATCATTTTTCACCAAGATAATGAATTGATCCCTAATATTGTTGAAAAAAGTGTCCCCAATTTCTTTTAAATTAACTATATAACTCGGTATGATATTGTCTTTTTTTGCATTTACTATTAGTGCTTTATTAATCTTTATTGGGATATTACTCTTATTATTAAAAATAGGGGTTAGGTTTTCTGGGAGTCGGCCGTAGGCCGACGAGCTGCGTGAAGGCCTTTCGTCCCCCGTAGGGGGACGAAAAAAATTTTCATTGGTATCATAGGTTGTGATCTTATTATTATATTTAAACAAATTAATATCGGAATCTTTTAAGAATTTTTCATTTTTATTTTTAAAAAAATATTTTAAATTATTATTATTAAAAAGGTGTTTTTCATTATTATTTTTTAAATTATTATAAAAAAAGTGGTGTTTTTCGTTATTATTATCTAAATTATTATTTATTGAAGAATGTTTTTTATTTTTAAAATTTTTATTTATAAAACTATTTAATACTTTATTATTAAAAATTTCGGGTTTTTCAAAAAATTCTTTAAACATACTAGGTGTTTCCTTTTAATTTTTTTTACATTTTCACTTTCATTAATTTTTTTATAAGATTCATAATTTTTATAAAAAAGTCTATCATTTTTACTATTTTCTAAATTTTTTTTCCAAATTGAATAATTCTTATTTTTGTCAAAAACATGATTTGAAAATTTTCTATTTTTTTTAAAACCGAAATTTTTAATATTATTAATACTATTATATGAGAATTTTTCATCTCCATAAATTCTTAGATTTGAAAAATTCTCGTTTTTTGAAACAGAGTTTTTAAAATTATTAGTATTGTAATTCTGATTATTAATTACCTTTTTTATATAGAATTCGGCTAGTTTTGAAAAAACGCGTAGTGCATTTTCATCCATTTTTTTTTTGTAAGAGTATGTATCCTGTTGAAAAAATTGGTTTATATACTCATGAGTTACTGAGTCATAATTCTTGACTATCGAGGCAATATTCTTCCATTGTTTTTCCATTTCCTGAATCGTAGTTTCATTGTTTCCTGAAATAAACTTTAAGAAGTAATCAAATGAAATAATTTTATAAAAAAAAAAAAAAAAAAAAAAAAAAAAAAAAAAAATCAAATTCTATTTTAGTAAATGCGTGCACGCATGCACGCCATTCTGCTGAAGGGGAGAACTTCTCACCCTTAAGGTTCTGTAGTTTCTATTCTTTTCCTCTATTATTGCAGGAGTTAATAACTCTCGCAATTGTACTTGGGTAACTGGTATAGACGGAGTCAATGTGGATGTTGGAGCAGGAGGCTTTGGTAGTTAGGCTCTGATCATTGTGGATGACAGCCATTTGCGAGGAGGACAGAATCGTACAATTGTAAGTGGGTAATTGGTACAGACGTAATCAGTGTGAGTGTTGGAAGAGGAGGATTTGATAATCGGGCTTTGATCGTAGAGGAGGTCAGCCATTTTGCGAGGAGAACAGAATCGAGCAGGATAACATCTAACTCTCGCAATTGTACTTGGGTAACTGGTATAGACGGAGTCAATGTGGATGTTGGAGCAGGAGGCTTAGGATCTGGGCATTGTGGATGCCAGCCATTTTGCGAGGAGGACAGAATCTAGCAGGATAACATCTAAATAATAATAGTCGGGCAGGAAGGCTCCATTGCGATGTTTATAGCGATAATAGGTACTTATTATAGTATATATTACAAGGAGTTGGTGAAGGTTGAGGTCAGTATATTAATAAAAGTATTAAATATAGTAGAGATAGTATAGTACAGATGATTATAGTATTAATAAGAACAACTAAAAAGACCACCAAATAGGCAGAACCCCTACAAGGATTCCTACATTAACCCATTTGGTGATTGACATTTATGAGTAGTACTTTATTAATAAATAGGAATAGATATAATAATAGTAATAACAATAATAATAATAATAATAATAATAATAATAATAATAATAATAATAATAATAATAATAATAATAATAATAATAATAATAATAATAATAATAATAATAATAATAATAATAATAATAATAATAATAATAATAATAATAATAATAATAATAATAATAATAATAATAATAATAATAATAATAATAATAATAATAATAATAATAATAACAATAATAATAAAAATAATAATAATAATAATAATAATAATAATAGTAGTAATAATAATAACAATAATAATAATAGTAGTAATAATAATAACAATAATAATAATAATAATAGTAATAATAATAGTAATAATAACAATAATAGTAATAACAATAATAATAATAACAATAATAGTAATAACAATAATAATAATAACAACAATAATATTAATAGTAATAAAAGTAATATTAAGATTAACAGAAAACAGTACCACTAATACCAACGATAATAATGATAATAGTAATTACACCAGGGAGAGTAATATTATAAAGATAGTAATAAAAGGTCATTATGATATTTACTGGTCTTATTAAATAGTTTACGTTTTAAGGTTTATGTATTTATTATTTATTAATTATTATTTATTTATTTATAATTATTTACTAGATTAGTTGTATAAATAATAGCCGTAATATTCGAATAATTAAGAAGATGCTTTGAGTACATAATATATAATAATATCCAGGTTTCAAGGTTGGTTTAACAAGAGACATATGAGAAAATTAGGTGGTGAAGTATAATAACCATAGGAAGCGAATAAATAAGAGATGCTTTGGCTACAAAAGATAATATATATATATATATATACATGTAGTTAATTTTTATATATGTGTTGGCGATAAATTTGATAGCTGCTATTGATTGCAGCTACGCAGGCTTTTTTGGCGAGCTCCTTTATTTCGTTATTGGATAGGCCAATAATTTTAAGAATAGAGTCATTATTTTTATCCCATGAACCAAGGGTGCCAATTACGAGGGCATGTAAGGTGTGTGGGCATTTATGGAGTCTACCAATTTCCTCGCCTAGTTCCTTATATTTATTATAGTTATTTTTCCTAGAGTTGTCATAGTTTTCTCTGGAGTCAAAAGGAACCTTAATGTCTAAGATGTGGATTGCTTTGTTACGCTTAGATTTTAGTAGAAGGTCAGGTTTAAGGGTGGAGTTAGTACCTTCTGGTATTTTTTCTATGTCTACTTCATAGTTAATCGAGATAAGGAAGTTTGCCACAGTTTCTAAGACATTGTCGTGTTTATTACGTCTTGCATTGATACGTGCTTGGCAGTGATTAAAGATGTGTGCAGGAGTTTCTGGGTGAGCATGGCAGTGCCGGCAGAGTATTGACTTATTAGTCTTTAGGCGATGTGGTGAGTAATTCAGTTTAAGAATGTTGTTGCGTGCGCGAATAAGGAAAAGGAATTGGGCATCAGGAAGGATGTCACTTTTAAAGAAATAATCAGCAATGCAGCTTTCACTAATTGCTTTTGCCATATACCCCTGGCATTTCATCGCACACCAACGTTCAGCATAGATGAGGCCGATAATGGAGTGTAGTTCAGCTGACGTTTTATCTACATTACCAAGGGAGAAGTAGTTGATACGACTTTTGTATTTTATTTCAAGCTGTAAAAGGTCCTCAAGCATTATTATTTTGGTTGATATACCATATTGGTGAAGCAGACGTCGGGCGGATTTTTTGAATTTCGAGAAGATGGAGAAAGTTGGATAGCTTTTAGATAGTTGGCCATTCAGCCAAGATAGTGCGACATTTAGATCTCCCTGTCCTCTAGCTTCAATAAGTTTCTGCCCAGTGCTCTTGAATGCTATATAGAGGCAATTCTGCTAAGCACTGGTTAACGGCGGGATTCTCGAATTTCTTGTAAAAAATTTTCATTGGTATCATAGGTTGCTGCGGGGGGCTACTAACTACCTACTGTGAGCATAACCAATTGTCTTAACTGTACTTTGCTCCCCGAGAAGAAACTCCTGCAGCGAACACTGCGCTGGAAACATTTACTTGGACAACGAAATACATATCCATCGCTTTTCCCCAGTCGTTTCACCAATCCCATTGGTCTTCCACAAGAACATATGCACTCTGTTGCTAGAATGTTATGTTCCTGGAAATATCGAATAGTTTCTAAATCATCATTTAAAATTCCTACTATTTCAAAAATGTTGTTTATCTTCATACTTGGGTTATTTACTAAATGCATTAATATATTGATTTAATTATACATTTTAATTTAATTTTAAAATGCATTACCATATTGATTTAATTATACATTTTAATTTAATTTTAATTAAATATTTTTTTGAAAATCGGGTGACCCATATCAGAGCGTCGCCAATTATTATTACTGTTGTTTGATGATAAAAATTTTGCAAATTTATTTCCTACTTTATTTTTGATAATTTTATGCCGTTAGTAAATAGAATCTAATTCTAATCTATTTTATTGAGGATGTTACCAAAATATACTTGTACTTTAACCATAACATGTGACTAAATGCTAGAAAGCTTATGTAAAGATTTTGTGTGTAACAGCAGTTTCAATAAATTGAATTTATAAAATAATCGTACAAATGTTGGGGCTGGGATAGAGTCAATCTCTCTCTTGACATTCGGCACAACATCCCTGTTTCGACTGTCACCCAGAATGGTTCAAAGAATAGTAATAATTAAAAGCTTGCCTAGAGATTCTCTATATTCATTATCTGTTCTTGGTCTTTTCCAATCAATCATCGTGAGAAGATAATGGGTCTCAAAATTTCCTTCTGTTTACTTTTCTCTTGATTTCTTTCTACTTGCTAATTAATTAGTTAATTAATCAATTTAGTTTTCTTATTTGTGCTATTATGCATCTTTTTGCTCTCTTCCTGGTACTTTCTGAAAATTCCGTTTTCACCATGTTATTCCTCGCTACTTATTCCAATTTTCCAGATTTCAATTCGAATATTTGAATCTTTTATCGATTTATCACAATTCTCATTTTAGTGCTTTTCACTTATAATGATACAGTTACTCACACCTTTGTTCTCTTTTTATATCTTTACACTATCGACTCTATCCCTGACCTTTTCACATCTCTCCTTCATTTAATTGAAAATATAATTCAATTCTAATTTTTATTTTGATTTGTTTTAATTTATTTGATTATTTTATTACCTCAACATGTATATACTAATAAACTTGTACGTAATTTATTCTTTTTTCCAATTTGAGTGCATTTGTCCAGCGGTTTTATATCGACTCACACCATAGCATGAAGAATAAGCATTAGGGGGGCAGATCGCCCAAGGTTTGCGTCATTGAAGCATATAGTAAGAGATTCAAACTGAAATTGAGCACAGGCTTTTTGTCAACAGCCCGCGAATCCATTTGAATGCTCGACGGTTATAGTGTTCAGAGGTACAGTCACTTCTCGTGAGGATTCCTCCATGCAACACATTTCCAAAATTGATCACTTAACGGATGTCGGATGG
Organism: Schmidtea polychroa; assembly: GCA_959609185.1. Classification (NCBI taxonomy): domain Eukaryota; kingdom Metazoa; phylum Platyhelminthes; order Tricladida; family Dugesiidae; genus Schmidtea; species Schmidtea polychroa. The sequence goes on along the minus strand of CAUHTR010004290.1, from coordinate 13,717 downwards.
TTAAGCAAGCCATTTTATTTTGGATTGCGTCAGAAACAACCCGAACGGGTAAAATGTGAATTACCTGCTACCCACCACCTGGTTCAACTAGTGAGGGTATTTGTTAAATCAGAACCTAGACTTTTTATATTTTAGCTTCATTTATGCTTTCATATTTTTAACTTGTAATTTTCATATAATTATTCGGGCTTATTTCTGATTTTTTCTATTTTTTAGATTTTCAAGCTATCAATTTTTTATTATAATCAATATCTATTTATTTTCTTATTTTTGATGTTTTTAATTTAATAATTATTATATTCTCTATTTCTTTCGTTTTTATTTCTATTTTCTTTTATTTTCTTTCTCTTCTAATTTAATTTAATCTAATATATTTATTTCGTTTATCCTTTAGCAAATTCTTTATTTATGATTTGAATTCTACGAATTTTTCCTCATTGTTTTTTTCGTTTTGAATAATAATTTATTCTTCCAGGTTTTGTCCAACACTACCCTAAACATTAACACATGCATCCTCGAAAAGAAACAAGAAACCAACAAAGCCTATTCCAGGAATGAATTCGTGGAACAATTGAGAACCATGTGGATGACGAATCAGTCCAACGATAGTCATTAATGAATTTAATTTGGAAAGCATTTTCTGATTTTTGGACATTTTTGCTTATTTAATATTAAATCTCATATTTTTGAATGAAATTAAACACACCGTTAGAGGAAATTTCACACATAATTTTGATCATTTTATTAGAGTTTTGTTTGACTCTAATCTTATTGTGGGTCGAACGATACTAATGATCAATTTAATTTCGCATATTTCGATTTCGAATCTTTGCTTTTTAAATTAAAATCTTAATTTAGAAATTCAAGGTGTCAAATAACAATAAAAGGTTTAAGGGGAAATGAACATAATTAAGATAGAGACAATGGAAAGTAGTACGCTGCATCTTCTATAGTAAACCATGAACTTAAAAGCGCATCATGGCATCATCAGTCCATGTGGTGGGCCTCATCTTTTGTTTATGGCCTTCGACGGGAACTTAGCAGTTACCAATAGTTATGATGAGTTACGAAGGGAAAGATGGTGAGGTATGTGTAATGACAGGACATTAATATTATCAACAACAGACGTAGAATTTTCCAGATTCGTAACCCATTACATTGCTCCGGGTTTCCACATACCAATTAAATTAACTTTAATTTCTTAATTAATTTATATTTTTTGAATATCTCCTTCTGGGGACCCCTATTATTTTTATTATTGTATTCGTATTATTTACCATCCGCACATATTTGTTTCCTTCAAAATATACCGATTTTTTAATTTCTTCAATTTTTAATTATTTTTTATACTTTTTTTTATTAATTTTAAATTTTTATACATTTTACCTTTTTATCTATTTGTACTCAAATAAATCTCTAGTGCATCACTCAAGATAAATCCCAACGTATCTCCCTTTTTTATTAAGATTCATCTATTGTTTAAATATTTAAATCATTTCAGAAGTCTTTTTAAAATATTATTTTATGAATTCTTTCATTTATTATTATGGTATCAACTTTAATTAAATATAGTTGTTACGGTGGATTAGTTGTTAGTTTTACTGGATTATTTATGGAATTCTTGTCGAAAAGTATCATGTTTGCTAGTTTAATAAGAAATTATTTTTTAAGGACGACATATGAACCTACCTTGTACCAAAGAAGCAATTGAAATACTGAAGGCATATGAACCTGCTAAAAAATATCTTGGCGAATTGAATATGTGTTCCATCAATTTGTGGAATTTGGACCGTTTTAATCGATTTTTCTTAAACGATACTCGAGTAAATAAGACTAGATATAATAAATCATTTTATCGAAGTTGTTAGTTTAAAATTCGCCTGCTTGGTGAAAAGGGAGGCGGAATGATGTTTTTATATGCAAGAAAAGTACTGGATTGTGACGATGACGAAGAAAAGTAATATTACTTTTATAGATCACTATTTAGATAATTGTTCACAAACATAAGATGGATAGTTAGAAGACTTGATCTAGAAATTAATAGTCAGAAGGTCCGGTGGAAATTTTATGAATTCGAACCGGTTGAAAGTGATAGTGAGGAATGTATAACAAATGATGTTGATAAGAATAAATGAAAAATATTGTTTTGATTTATATCATAAATTGCCCTCTATTTTCCAAAATTTCCTTCAATTTTTTAAATAACTATTTATTTGGTTTTTATATATATATTTATATAAAATTGCCACTTAACCTATACTACATATCACTTTACTCGTTTCATTTTCAATTAAATTCATACAATCACTTCATATTCATTAACGTCAATATTACTTGATGAGTGACTCTGATCAGCTTCTGTTTTGTTAGAGATAATTAGCTAGTTTGGTTATGGAATTTCATTTACATTATTTGAATAGTTAATCAAATGTGTGCTACTTATACTTCTAAAGCTGCTGACATTATGATTTCTCAGGGGGTTATTTGCTTTATTTTGGTAGGAAAAGGTATTTATATAGTTATTTTCAATGATATCGTACATCTTAGCTTCATGGCATTTACTTTCATTGCGTAGTAAATAGTTAGGATTCAGTCGTAGTTCAACATTTCAATATAGGATTTTCGAAGATCCATTTTCTATTAATCTTTGTTTGGTTCAAGATTTCCAAGGTGACACATGAGTTAGAATTTACCGGTTGGTAATGTCTATAAGTGGTATTTTTGTGAGAAAAGACTGCTAATGAATTAATTGTTCATTGGCTATCAGAGCAGGTCATTTTTAAAGAATTCGAAAACTAAATAAAGATCAGAAATGCTGGCTTCAGTTCACCGATTGTAGATTTCACACTCAATTCTACATAACTGCTTTTTGGGTACCGGGGTGTATTAGGTTCAGGAGCTGGCTGAGGGTTTAGTTTGCAAAAGAAGCTTGGTGGGAATATAAATGTACTCGGATGCAATAAATGTCTTGAAATGCCTGTAGTAATTTTGAATATATTTAACCCTTGAGTAGGCTTCCGTTGCTATTTTGCCGTTAATTTAAGCATTTATGATAAAACTCAATTTATTTGCTGAAAACTTTAATAAGAAAATACTAAATCATTTCCCCTCGTTACAAACACGACGAGAATCATTGAAAAATACAATCCCCTAATTTAATTTCAAGGTTTTGCTGCTTTTCTTTCAAAGTAATTTTCTTACTTCAGGCCTATTAGACTATAGTAACAGAGTCTAATGAACAAACTTTTCACCACTAACTAAGACCAAGATAAATTCATTTCCTCATTTATTATGACAGCATACCAAAAGATTATGTAATAGATGATGTAATAGAATAATATATAAATCATAGTTGAAGTAATATTGTCATTACAATAGATTCTATTGAATAAAAGATGTTATTGGAATATTTACTAGAACTTAATGAAGATTATAAAAACAATCTAAGATTCGGTGCATATGACCTGTCAGATAAATTGACCGTTATGGTCATTGGACTCCTCATCATTGGTAGCGCGACGACTTCTTACAAGTTTTACATCAATTCTCCACTTATGTGTTTCACAGCCAACAATCCGACTGGAGAAAATTTCATCGAATTCGCAACTAATTACATCTGGGCTCATGGATCCATTCCAGCTTCCTCACTGAATCGATCTATGATAAATGGAATGGACGAATGGCAGACCACATTGAAGGATCAAGGCATTCATTACTATCAATGGGTTCCTGTGATCTTTTTGTTGCAAAGCTTGACTCTTTTATTGGTCCGATATCTTTGGCAATCGACAGCTTCTACAGGGGTTTCATATAATCTTAACTCGCTGCTATCCAAATGTACAAGTACGCATTCAACAATTGAAGAGGCGCAAATTAAAGAAATATCATCAATGTTGCTCCAGACAGTTGATAAAAACTATTCTCCGACTAATTGCTCGAATAAAGTCAAATCATTCATTCAAAATACGTTCCGAATTTCTTGCTTCTCAAGACGCATTGGAAATTGGATGAGTTCAAATTATATCTTATACAAAATTTTAATAATTTGCGTTAGCTTATTGCAAGCTTTCACTATTGCTTGGATATTCAATATCACTCCGTTGGATGTTTCCGAGATTTGGTCTGGATCTGATCAGTTCAGCAACCGAAACTTCCCCAGATCAGTGATCGGATTTGTGCCAGACGTAGCCGTGCTTGGATCATACAACAGTTACACCGTCAATTGCATCATGTCAATCAATCTTATCAATGAGAAATTGTTCATTATCCTACAATCCTTATTGATACTGGTGGCATTTATCAATTTGTGCAGTCTCATTTCCTGGACTGTTGATATTGGATTCCAATGTTCCAGAATCCATTTCATCCATAAATATCTACTCGAATCAAATGCCAAAGATAACATTTCCAGATTCGTCAATAGCCGTTTGAAATGTGATGGGATATTCATCTTGAGAATGATAAAAAAGAACTGTGATAACCATTTGGTTCGACGCATTGTTAATCATCTGTGGACTGAGTTCAATAGAGAGTTCGATTCTTTTCACCGCATGGACCTTCCATTTAATCTTTCTTGTTCATCTGATCAAATATTTCAATATTTGACAAGTACCATTACCTGTGACGATGTTGTCATAATTGATCCATTTATATCTCATGAAGTTCTTGACGGCTGTGGATCATTTGATAGTTTGATAGATAATTATGACACATTTCGTACTGCAAGACTCATTCTAGCTCCAATTAGTACAGGAAATAAATTCTGGACTCTATTCGTCTATGATACTCAATCTGGAGATTCCTTAACTTTGGATCCTTTAATGGAGAGCAATTCATTCAATGACACCACAAGAATTGGATCGACACTAACCAGTGAATTGAATAATTTCCGTAATCGGGAGAAAGTATGTTATAAACCCCAACAAAATATTGATAGATTCACAGGACCCAGCTTCAATGACAGTGGGCCAATAATTTGTGGCTACGCAACACATTTGTGTACCAATTTATCCTTGAGATGTCCAGTTGATGTCATGGACATTAGAATGGCAATGTGGAAAATCTGCCCAGAATTGGAATAATTCATATAAAAGATGAAACAAAGATAATTTTTTATATTAATTAAAACATAAATTGTAATTTAATTAATTAAGTAAAAATTGAATTTATCAAGTTATTTTTCAAATTTGGTATTTTTAAAATAAATATTTTTGTCATTTTTATCATCATCATTAATTTTATTATTATTATTATTATTATTATTATTATTATTATTATTATTATTATTATTATTATTATTATTATTATTATTATTATTATTATCATTATTATTATTATTATTATTATTATTATTATTATTATTATTATTATTATTATTATTATTATTATCATTATTATTATTATTATCTCTCTATATATAAAAAAGCTCCATCCGAATTTTACTTTTTTTTAATTTTTTTTATTATTTTTTTATGATGTATTTATTCTTTTGTACTTATCATTCTATATTACTTAGAAACGGTTTATGCTATTATCTTTTATCATAGTTATGTAAACATTAATAAACTGAATCTTACTCCTGTCTAAGAATACCATGGATATTAACTTTAACATTAACCCCGCGTTCTAACGGGGTTGGTGAGTGAAGCAAAGCGAACAGGGGCAGAGCCATAGTTATTATTAAATTAATAATTTTATTTTCAATGTCATTGTTTGTATAATAATTAGTCAGCAAAATCATTTAAAAGACCATTATTTCAATCGAAGTCAAGTTTGAGATAATATTTTATCTCAAATTTCTTTTAACTTTGTAGTTTTTTAACTATTATTATTTAAGTTACAAACCGAAGTTATTTTCCTAGTTTTTCCAAACCGTGCATTCGTATCTTGAGAGAATTTATCAACCAAACCAAAAGTTATTATGAAATAATGATTTGGTAATGGAGTAAAACCGTGACACTTAGTTCCCATGAATAATGAAACATTTTACTTGTGCACCTATATCCTTTATCGTATTTTCACTTATCAAGCACCAATCCTGTGTTGAATAATGTTTTTAGGGTAAATAAAATAATCAATAAAAATCAATAAAACATCAAAATAACAAAAGTGCATACATTAATTAAAAATTTCTAAAATGTGAAAATTATTATTGATCGGGGGAAACGGGTATGGTTCAATGCGAAATCATGATTTGAATCCAAAAACAATAATAAAAATTTCGTGAGGGGTCTTTAGAAAAAGCTATAATAATATAACAAACTATTTTAAAATTTATTAATTGATAATGGAAGGCCCAAGCCAACTGGAAAATCGAACTATGAGAAAAACCCGGAGTGAACCGAGACCGGCCTAAGTTGAAGAAACTCGGCCGATCGCCTTTTAGAAGTGGGCAAGTCAAATTGGTAAGATTCCAATAATCCACTAGAAGATTGAAAATAACTCCTAACCAATGTGTTTGAAATGCCGATAAATACGCCATATTAACAAGTTTGCAAATATTTTTTCTGTGATTTAGCTAATTTGCAAGTGATGTGGTTTCCAGAGTACTGGTGGGTTACAGGTACTGTAAAATCTTTACCTCCTCGTGCTGTTTCCAGCGTAACCCAAAATACAAGTTTTAGCTGACCACTTGATACCCGTTGAGCGATCAACGTTGGTACTGTATCAAGGGTTTGGGCACTAGCAAAAAGTGAGCATGCTTAACATACTATAATTGTCTAGTACCCACTGGGGTTCACGGACTGCCGATAGAAGGCCTATGTCCGATTTCTTTTCGTCCCCGTTACAACAATTAGCATAATAAAAGAAAATCAAAATGCCCGCTATGGACGCACTCGGGAAGATTTATTTGTATGACATGAATAGCTTATCGTGTGCTGGTTGGTTCTCTCGGTGCAGCTTCTGATCCCGTAGTCGGGAGAGCTAATTGGGCCTGGCTGGCCTGCCTGATCTTCGCTCGTGCCGCTTTTCCCGGCCGAATCTTCTTCCTTGGGGCTACTGCAGTGAGGGTATGTTCTTTTGGTCGGTGGAGCAACTCATCTAAAGGCCGGATCTTGACAATGACCTCTCGCTCCAGCTCCTGTTGATGCACCTTGACTTCCAGTTCCCTCACCCTTAAGCGGAGGGCCCGCAACTCAACCTGATCTTGAGCGCTCTGAAGTTGTAGTTGGGTAATCAACTTCATCCTCTTCTTCATCTCCGCTGGTGGGAACCACGTGCACTCCAAGTTCCGACAGTGGGCCTTGACTCGTGTCCACTTAGTGCGGTATTCATCTACCTGTCGTTGTGCCTGTTCCCTATCGGCTCGCATTTCTTCCAAGAGTTTCTGCACTAAACGAAGATAAGATCAATGATTTTTACATCGACATCGAGGGTCGAGCATTAATATGGGCATTAAGACCACAAGAAGGTAATCCCCCAACTTTCAATTTACACCCTCAAAACAAAACTCCATAATTTTGTAATATAGAATACACCCAAACTCACCAGTGTGTTGAAAATTAGATTTCAGGAATTAACATTTTTATTATATGATAGATAGATAGATAATAAGAAAAACCAGATATTCCAACACGGTACCTATATCAAAAAGGGCAAGCAAACTCGCAATGATATTTAACGTTTCAGTTTTTACATTTTTTAAAATATTTATTACAATTATTCCGACAACACAAAAAGTGCCAAATTTTTTATTAATAAATTTTCAGCCTTACTTACAACTCTTCACAAAAATCCAACAAAAACAGAAATAGTCGAATAGTAAATAACATAAAGTATAATTCTAAATTTTTAATGTCTTAAAAATGAGATGGATAAAAATATTGATGATTAACATCATAACAGTTAAACTACAAGCTTATGATTGTCAAGTTTTACATTTTCAGAAATGGGGAAATGGAAAACGTAGCGGGTGTACATACGAACAACCATTACAACAATGTTAAAAAATGAAACACAGGTCAGCACAAAATGATTAGTGTTGATTTCGAGGTTTCTGTCCATCCTCCGATCCCGCGCTCTCCTGGGTCAAGCGGGTGGACGTTCGCGTGCGTCCGCATTTCCTCGATCGTCCTGGTCCTCGTTGAGGCCGCCTTGGATATTTTAATCCCCGTTGAAGAGCCGCAGTCCGTTTCGGGTGACATTGAGCTCGAGCATAGCCGTCGCAGTCTTCTATTTCGCCAGCCAGGATCGCTTGCTCGAGCTGGTGCAATCGGTCTATTGCCCCCGTCACTTCGTCAAAAGCGTCGATCAAGGCTAACGACGCGCAGTTGAGGTAAGGCTCCACCTTCGGGATTACGGGGATCACATTCTGATAGGTCCAGTCATGGATCTTGTACCAGATCCATCTGGACCGTAGCCGGGCGATTTCTGCGTCCTCTCTCAATCGGACGGCTTCGTCTGCTCCCTCGCCGATAATTTCGAGGCTCGAGTCGACTGATGAGGGGCCGGCCTGCATCTTCCTTGACCTAGTGTTGGGCATGACTATAATGATAAGAGAAAATGTTAACATATTTCATAATTGACCTTCGTTCTCCCATTTGGACTCATATTAACCAAGGACGTTCAAACCAATATATTATATCCCCACCCCAAGTATGACCCGCATCAATCTCACAGGCAATGTTCTTCATGATTTGGATGGGTTTAAGTTGTAAATTAGTTACCAGATTTTTTGATTTTCCAACTGAACTCGAGGGGATTTATTCGGGAATTAGAAGTTTGAGAGTTTGTCCAAATACCATGGTTAAACTAACTGAACTTATACAGGTGATCTAAGTACTACCAAGTTCCAATTTAACCAATTAAGAGTTGATAAATTAAACTTAGTAAATGAATTTACGAAAATTTCTATCCAAACAATTTCCTTTTTCTTTTCTCTTAAACTACTGTTGTTTAAATTATTCAAAATTATTAAATTATCAATTTAATATTTATTTATTATTCAAAATTAATTTATTTAAGAAAAATTCAGCGAACTATGCTACTAAGATCCACCACGGGAGGGTTATTGTTACGTGCCGTTAATATATTCGGTCCCTAGCAATTCCTATCCGTGTGGGTTGTAAGTAGCTTCAACTTCAACATAATTCGGGCAAGTATTTTCTTTCCCACCTTTGACATTGTTTAATTTCAGGGATTGAAATCTTGTTGGCGATTATATTTTGTCAGATTTAATCGGATAGTTTATCTCCCCATCGTACTATTTTATGAGCTAGGTGGTAAGAAATTTTGTCAGAACTTTGAACTAAATAATCTATGGTTTGTAATATAAAATAATTATTAAACACTTTTATCTATGGTTCGTAATATGAAATAATTATTAAATGCTTTTATCAATACTTTTACTTGCATTAAAGTAATCTATAAACTTATATAGTTAAACATCATAAAATATTGCTTATATACTATTTCTGGACTATGATTTTAGATCTTAGCTTAAGTAGTTGGATCCTGTAAAACCCAAAAAAAAAAGGAGGGATCCCCTGTCCTTCTTGTCTTGTATGGGTTGACTACTGGGGTAACCTGGGTTAGATTCGCGTGGGTGTGATAAATTTTACCCGGAAACAGAGTTCCTATTGACATAGTCAACAGTGATTGGCGCATTTGGGAGAGCGTATGCGTCGCCCATTTGGTCGACCAGAGTTGGTTTGATGAGAGTAACCCTGGGTTTGCAGGGTTGTTACTATTAATAGAAGCGGTGTTATTGGTCCAAATTTTACAATACCAAAAAAAAAATCAATAGTGTTGGGGTTTTCAAATTTATCTATTTATAGTAACATAAATAATCGATAAATTGGTTTGGAAAAATTATATAGGACGGTATTAGATTAATGATGGTATTAAGGTAAAAATAAAATTAACAATCTAATTGATTTATTAGTGGTATCCTTTAAAAAATGTAATAATTAATTAATAACGCATTGACCAGGGTAGTGATAATAATAGTGGCAATGATAGGGGTGGGAATGTTAATAGTAATAGTACTAAAACTGTAATATTGAGAATATTAATAATGATCATCCTAATAATAATATTGATAACAACAGTGATAGTGGCTACAATAATAAACATAGTAATAATAATAATGATAATGCTTATAATAATACTAATGATAAGAATAATACTAGTAATAATAATAATAATAATAATAATAATAATAATAATAATAATAATAATAATATTAGTACAAATAACAATAATAATAAGATTTACTGATGATAATACTAATAATAATCATAGTAGTGATAATAATAACCATAATGATAATAATAATAATAATATTACTAAGAATGACCATAACGACAATGATTATGATAATAATAATGATACTGATAATAATATTAACTATGATAATACTAATAATGATACTAGTAACAAGGATAATAATAATAATAATAATAATAATAATAATAATAATAATAATAATAATAATAATAATAATAATAATAATAATAATAATAATAATAATAATAATAATAATGGTAATGATAATATTGATAATAACAATAACAATAAGGTAACTTGTAATAATAGCAAGTGTAAGTTTATAGTATTATAAGATTACCACATATGGGGAATCATTTACGGAAAATTATGGGTGTTGTTAAGTTACAAACATCTTAAAAATTCTATATAAGATAGGTTTCAATGTAGAGGTATTTACGAACGTTTTCGAAATGATTTTAGTTTATGATAACATATCATTACCTTGATTAAAATTACGAATAATATTAACAGAATTTATCAACATACTGAATGATAGTTGGTGCAATTAGCCGACTACGAGAGCCTTTGTATAAATTTGAGTCTGGGACAGTTCCCGTTTAGATGATCCTAGTGTTGTATTTCTTATATACAGTTAAGTGTTTATTTTTGGTATGTAAGTTAATGAAAAGTCAATTTAATTAAAATTTTCCTACTTTCCCGACCCAACTGGATACGGTACGATAGGCCTTATTGTAGTATGTTTCCCGCGATTACTTTCCCGAAGTTTATTTCGTCCGCATAGTCCCTATGACTATGCCAACTACCGGTATGGGTTTACCGCCCTACTCCTGGTTAGAACCATTAGTTCGTGGCGACCTCCGGCTAATAAAAAGGTTTATATTTTATGCATGTGGGGTCGTAGACCCAAAAATTGTGCGTGCAGTTTATTAATTGGGAACAAGGCTGATCAGCATTGCGACTATATCTCGTATACAATGCTGGTCACTCTTGTTTCATAATAGCAAAACAAATGAAAATGAAAACATAATTCAATTAATATAATAAATAATAATATAACAAATATGAAAATGTACAACAACATTCCTTACTTTCAGTGTTGTCCAAAGTGAATTTGAAAAATTTTGGCATACAAAAAGATTGATTTGTGACCAAAATGCGTCGGTATATATACCTATTTTGTACACGTGTATGTATTGATGCATTAAAACAAACTCGAATTCTTTTTATTCCAGAATTTTCTATTTCATGATTTTGATATTTTTAATGGAAATTTTAGTGCTATAATTTTTGTTTTTATTTTTAAATTTTTATTTTCTAATTATTTTTCCATTAATTTACGTCCATGATGGATTTGGAACGGTTCCAGAACATTCTATATTACTTTTAATTTAATTTTTATTTTAATTGATGTTTTTTTGAATTTCTTTTTACGATTTTTTATTTTTATTACTAATTTATTTATTTTTCCAAATTTTATTGTTTAAAGTAGCTTTTATGATGGTCATCGCCGTTTTTATAGAATATTCTGGGTTTTTCTGGAATGTTTTACTGTTTTTATCGTCTTTTAAGTTATTCGAGTTTGCTTTTGGTAATTCTAGGTTTATTTGGTGATTTTTGAGTTAGTTTTTGCATAACTTCTTGCTTTGGTATGATTTTATTTAATTTGTGTGTTTATTATTTTTGTTGTTTTCTCCTTTAATTACCATTGTTTATTTGGTGTAGGTTTTAAATATTTAACTATACTTTTTGCTTTTTGCATGCTGTGTACCTACACATTTCGGTCACAATTAGAACTTTGGGTCTAGAAGTCAGTTCTAGCCCAACATAAAACACTCGGGGGCCCATAAAATTGCGACCCGCAATTTAAGTCAGAAGATAAATAATATTATTTTCAGAATACTTGCACTATATTACAAGTGCCTACATGCAAATTGGGTCCACGAGCTACAGGGTCGTGACCTCAATACCCACATACATAAAAATGCTACTAATACACTACGTTTTACAGATGAGTTGAAAGATGAAGAAAAAGAACGACCGAGGTCGGTCCACATAAAAATAAAATTATCATGCTCAGAAATCAATGTTATCAGTCATACTCAGTCTCAGTCTTTGAAATCACAATTGTTCGATCAGGATGATTTATCGTTTATAATGTCGTGAAATGTCTTTACTGTCATGATGTCACATTAAAAGAATTCGGTTGTTCGGGATCTCGTCTCGATGACGGCTCTGGTTTCTATATTTGGGGAAGATTTGAAGTATCTTGGTTGGTTCGTTGTTTGGACTAGCTGTTCTTCCATTGGGATACGAATACTCCTTGATTGTTCTTTTAATTTGAGGGTTTTGTTTCTTTCTTTGCTGGAATTGGGTTTGAGTGCAATCAGGCTCAGTATGGTGATGTTTATCATCAGACTTGCCGCTAATAGGATCAATATTGTGAGGGGTTCAGATTCTCTTAGTTCTACTACTTTGGGTTTGTTTATCATTTCTCTCAATTGGGTTGTATCTGTAATTTCTGATTTTTCGGGTTTGTTGACTTTGTTTTCTTCCGAGGTGACAGCTTTCTTTATTTTTACTAGGGTTTTAATCATCTTCTCGGAGTTCATTGGGTTTTTGTTTATGGTAGTTAGGATTTCTCTGGTCATTTCTTTCAAGGTTTTCGTTACCTCATTTTTAATGCTGGGTTCCTCTTTGATGGTGGAAATTATTTTTCCTCTCATTTCCTCTAAAGATTTCACTACTATTTCGCAATTGCTTGAACGTCCATTGGCGGCTGTTGTTACCTGTTGTTTTATTTCCTCTAATATTATTACCATCATTCTCATTGCGGATGGATCTGTTTGGGGTTCTTTCTTCGATTTCTGGCTTTGACATTGTTTGGCTAATGTTGCTATCTGGGTTCTGATAGCATTCATTTCTTGTTCTAAGATTGTTTTTATTATCTGAGCCCTTTGCACTTCCGTCGAACTTTCAGTTGTTGGTGGACATTGCGAACATTGCAACTTGATTTGTTCGCATTCCTCATTGGGTTTTTCGCAGATTGATTTAAAGCTACTACATGTGCTATCTTCTCTTCGGTATGGGTATTCTTTCTGGCATTTAATCATTGATTCTTCAGCTTGTAGGATTCTTGGCATTGTCATTATAATTATCACCACGGTTAGGCTTCTCATCTTTACATATACATATACGTTAATAATAGTTACTTGGCTTTATTTACAATTTATTTACACGGTTATTTCGTCTCATTTATTGGGAGTCACCGACCCCATCCCTTAATTTTACGGGAGGTTCAGGTGCTCGTCTTTTACTCAACTCGTTCATTCTTATTACTTCGAGTTGCGTTGCTATCAACTGTCTCTTTAATTCTGGTATTTCTTGTAATTGCTTCTCTTTACTTTTCCATTTTCTCTGTTTGATGGTTATTGTCGTCTGCAGTGTTTGCATGCTTCGTCGTTTTTGATTTAAAATTCTTTGGTAATTT
>CAUHTR010004288.1:0-34727 GCA_959609185.1 Schmidtea polychroa | reverse complement strand
AACTTTATCTATAGTAAATTATCGCTATATAGTTTTTTTAAAAATCTGGATTTCCCAGATAGTGGTATTTTATATTTTAGTATACACAATTCCTAATTGTGAATACTAAAATATTAACAAAAATAGCTGTTATTTGTTTTAATATTAATTGAATTTAAAATCTTTTATTTACAAATAATTGAATAACTTTATTCGTATCAAAATTCATATTGTGGTTTTTCTATTTCCTATTAATAATTAAAACAAATTTTGTTTCTAATTCATTTCAATAGCCCCCTCCTCAAGAACTGGAGCTTTAATAGAACTTATTGGCCAATCTCTTTCACATTGTATTTATTAAACAGTTTGACTATGAATCAGTATTATATCGATGTTTTTGATATTCACGCATTTTCGGCACTGCCGTTTTCAAGTGATTTTTCAAATCTGTTTGACTAAATACCAGTTTAAGCTACGACAAATTAACCATTGTGACTTCTTGATGTCTTCCATGTTCATGTTGTTCTGGCTTGTGTTGTGATTTAATTCTACTAGCTTGTAAGGTCCATGATATATTGGTGACAGAAATGAATCTCGCATATTTAAACTGCTTTCCAATTTGAAAGTCCATAGGAATATGTGGTTTGTTAGTTAAGGCAGTCGATGGAAGTGGCTTTGTGCCTGGTGTTCGCAGATAAAATCTTGGAAGGCTTAACTCATATTAATGACGAGGTTCTTCGTATTGCTGTCGACGTTCCAAATAAAATTTGAGCTGGAGAAGTTTTTTTGTATCGGAATATGTGTTTCTCCATCCCAATATTGCCGGAGGCAGAGCTCTCACACAATCTTATTTGCGTGTTAATGTCCTGGGTAAGTTTTGTAAAGTGTGGTGATACTCGATTATTCCATTCGTTTGGAAATTATAGGATGTAGTTCGAAGTCATTTAAAATCTTTGATAGGTTCAAGAATTTATCGGATTCGAATAGGGTACCTTGGTCTTTGAAAACATGTATTGATATACCATATCTCACAATCCAATTGCAAACAAATGTTTGAGCGACTGAGTTTGCAGTAATATCAGCTTTTGGAACTACTTACAGTAATCTTGACTTTTTATCAATCATAGTAATAATTTAACGATAACTTGATCATGGTGGGAGTGAACTGACTAAATCTTAATGTACAGTTTCGAAATTATTGAATCACTAGTTTCGTAAGACGAACAATTTTTGAAGATTAACAAGGCAGACTTGATGTTGCTTCATTGATGTCCAGTCCACTCTATTTATCATATATTCATAAGTTCCACGAATTCTTGGAATATCGTGAAATGAACTGAATGTTGAGTATCGAATATCTTTTTCTGACACAGGACGCGTAATGCACTGGATAGATGGTTAATATGAAATACCGTCTACCCATTCTATAATCCTAGATGAATTAGTCAATTCGTCTTATAAAGGTAGATTGTTTTTGATAGCTCTATTTGTGTTTGATATTGCAGCGGAAATACCCCATGAGAGACCATGAGCTATGATATTATCACAACCTTGGATAAATTTGATGTGGAAATCAAATTCGGAGATATAGGCATATTTACACTTAAGACTGCGCATATTTGCAGTGAGAGAAACCAGAATTCCAGAGCATTGCTTAATTAGGGCCGTAACGAGGGTGGTGCGAGCGGTGCAGTCGCACAGGGCGCACATCTGAAAGGGGCTCAAAATTGGAATGTAACATTTTTTTAATGTTACCAAAAAATAACAAAATATAAATAAAAGAAATTATCAAATGGCCTGCACGAAAAAAACGACACACTAACTAGCCTATCTTTAACATTGCTGATTGGACTGGTTCATTAGCGTGCCTTCGTAGGTGTGTATTTTATAAGATGTTAGTTCACAAAATGGGCTCCTGTCATTTTTTCAATTAGCAACAGAATTTTAAGAGCATCATTACCTATTATAATAGCTGGAAATGAATACATAGTTAACAATCTCAACATGAATATTATAATTATTATAGTAGGCTGATTTGAATTCGGGTTTTAGGGGCGCCAGATATATGAACCGCACAGGGCGCAATAATGCCTTGTTACGGCCCTGTGCTTAATAAATTGATAATACAAAGTAATCATACCTACAAAACTGAGCAAATGCGTTATTGTTTGAGGAAAAGGTTTTTGACAACTATGACCTCTTGTGGAAGTTTTAATCAGGGTCCACTGATAATCTGTCATCGGAAGTATATTGAGTCCCTGCCAAAGGAGAATTTTGATTGAGTGATGCGTTGATTCTGATCTTTAAGTTGACGGCAAAGGTCTGGTAAATGCTTTATGTTATTTTCACCTGGGCCAGATTCTATGATGATGACATCGACGTTTACTGCCACAGGAGAATATCTACTATTACCTGATCAATGAGCCTCTGAAAAGTTTGTACAATCTGAAAGGAATTCGGAGATATTCATATAATCCGAAAACAGTTGTAATCGTGGTCTTTGGGATATCTTCGGGTGCTCCTGACTCTTGATGATAGACTTTTCTCAAATCCAGTTTGGAAAAAATGGAACATCTTTCAAATTTCGTTGTTATGTCATGAATGAGCGTCATTGAGTAAGTGTCTGGTAGTGTAAATATATTCAACTTTCTATAGTCACAGTTTGGTCACTAAGACCTATCGTTTTACGTACTGTGTTTAGAGTTGACGCCCAAAATGAATTTGATCTTGGTATAATTTCTATTTTTCCTGGTTTCGAAATTCTGTTTCTGCGATTTTTCCTTTTTCTTGTGAAAGCTCGTGGCGTCTAATAAACTGAAGTGATCCCGGATTGATTTGAATGATATGTTGCGCAATCGATTTTAATATGGCTAAGAGATCGTCTTCTAGGAGTCTGGGAAGTTGGTGTTGCAAAATAGTTTATAAAATTCTTTCAACAGTAGAATTTTAAATTGATTCTAACTGTAATAATTCTCTTAAAGATTTATAACTTTTGGTGACAGGAATTTTGATTGACATATCCAATCCTAAGAGACAGCAAACATGAAGCGCCTAGGCTGTGATGGGTAGCAGGTAATCCACATTTTACCGGTCAATGTCGTTTCCCATGCAACCCAAGATACAATCATTTCGCCACTTGACATCCATTGCGTGAACAACGTTGTTACTAAGTCAATAGGGGTATACCGTCAAAAGGTGAATGCATCTCAATGTTTTATAATTGTCAGATATTTAGAGAATCTAAAAACTGCCAATCAATTCTTCGCATCCACTTTTACTTTAGGTTCCCAACTTTTGAATAATAGTCTCGAATTCAAGTTTACTTTTATTACTCTTTGATAAAACATTTATTTATAATACTCGTGCGATGATGTCCATTACTCTGCCGGAGATTCGATGATTCGTCATTTCGATCGGTTCAAAGCCTCAGTAAGCATGCACTGCAATTCGGGCCTCTTATGGAGTCCTTGGCGAGCTCTCTCATTTAGACAGGGTTTATATCTACCTGTTGGAGCTAATAGACGTCTAGTTGGCTCTGGAATCCTAGAGTTACTGGGAATAGGTGTAGCTGTTTTTCAAACTATACTTCCTCACGGTGTGTTTGTCGTGCGAATGGTGCCTCGAGTGGTAAAATCCTGTATTTCAGCACACGGATCACCGCTTGATCCCACGTTGCCATCATGAAAAGTTGAATAAAATAATCTCAACACTGTTGGGAATATTTCAATGACAGGAAAACCATACTAAATATCACGTCTGAAGGTTTAAATAATAAAAAAATATCAAATTGAGAACTTTGAGAAAGATTTATAGCAATTATAATGGAGCAAAAATCTTGTCTTATTAATAAATAAATGATTTTATATCATAATGAAATAGAAATAACAAAGAACTATTAATATTAGTTTGTTTTAATCATTCAATGAAATAACCTTGACTTTTGCGGAAAATTACTTTTAAAAACAGGGAAGATTCACCGAAGAAATCTTTTTTAGATATTTTAGGCCCAGAAAGATTTTGATTCGAAATTTAACATTTACTGATTATATTCTCATGATATTTCTTTTGTAGTTATATTTATCCTTATTTGAATCTATCGAATATAGTTCTTGCACTAATAATAATTTTATTTCATTTCGATATTTTCTTTTATTTTTGTTCTTACTTAGTACCGCTTATTACCCTGTCTTCATATTTGAGTGAATGAAGATAATTATTATTCCAAATTTATAATTTGATAAGAAAATAAACTTTGATAGTCTCTGAAAAATCAAAATGTTATCGTATATATGTCTCAGGGGTAACCTTCGTCTATTTCATATTCATTAACAACATAAGGTATGGGAAATTCAAAGAGATTGGCAGTGATTCTACATTGATGCCGTCCATAATTAAATTGAGCTATATTAATATTGGTGCTTGGTTTCATTTCGAGTTAATGAAAAGAAAATTGAGATTCACGAGATAGGCAGCAATGGCTATGGTTGGTCAAACAATTCAGCTGGTATTCACTAGTAGAGAAACTAGTGTAGCAAATAAGATCCCTAGATGAATTAAACTCATTGAAAACTTTTTAAAATCTGTTCACCAAGCCACGCGAGCAATGTAAACTATAGCTACAGTATTCATCTTTACAGGGGATCAAAAGTAATGAGCAACCTACACACTATTGGAATAGTTTTAATCAAAGCGGAGTAATTAAAACATTCGGAAACGCGGTCAAAAATGTCACGAAGTCAAGACGTTGTATAATTAGATATAGGATTTCTTGTCAAAACAGAAACATTCCTCCATGAATTTTGTCACTAAATTTAACTCAGAAATTTATCTAGCTATTCTATGAGAAAATGGGTTTTGTTTCTTGGCAGGATTTAACTGCAATTTTTCTTATGAAATTTAATCTTAAAAATAATGAGATTTGCAATGGCATGTTTGCCTGCTAAGGTGTAGAAATAACATGTTATGTACTAATGACACTGGATTCATGAACCCAGAAATTTCCTTGAGTACTTGCAGGTTTCTGACCCCAGGTCACACATAACCAACGTCAAATCACGAGATGTTGGAACTGTAGGTCAAATCATCATTTATTATTTTATTTTAAATTTTTAAGATATGCGTTTCTCTTACTCACTATTTGTTGATTTTGGTGTTCTCTTAAACATAATCTGAATAATGTATATATATATATATATATATATATATATATATATATATATATATATATATATATATATATATATATATATATATATATATATATATATATATATATATATATATATATAATTATATAATTGCTATAATTGCTATAATTGTATAATTGTATAATTATATAATTGCTTCTTATAACACTGTTCAGCCATCAATGATCTTAACTAAAATATACATTAATAACATACATTATTATTTCTATGCTAGACTTTTATCTCCCCTGCTCAAACATTTTTTGCAATTATCCATGATAGAATAATCATGTATATTTTCCTTAAAATTAACCCGCAATTACATAATAAATTTTTGATTTAATAATTTTCATATTATTGTTTGTAAGACTATAAGTCAAATCAATATATAAAGTACACGATATTATTTTGATCTTTAGTCTTTCTTCATTAATTATTCTATATTTGATTCCTTTTTTCTTTAGAATTTTAAATTTTGTTAAAACAGTCTCAACCGAGTCTCTTACAAAAAAATTTCAAATATATCATTTATATAAATAATTCTTGTAAAGTATTTTAAATTGTTGAGAAAAAATTATAAGTGATAATCAGAAACAATTCTATTTTGATGTAATATTTTAAGAAATTTTACGATTACTATTTTTAAAATGTTATAAAATAAAAACATCAGCCTAAAGGCAGCGAAGTGTGTGCGCAGTCTAACAGGAACATAGGTCCACATTTAAATTTTTGGTTACATGGTGTAATCTATAAAAACATAGTAAATGCCAAATATTTCTGAAGCAACAGTTTTCAAATGTTGAAAAAGAACAACCCAAAATCACTTTCCAGAAATCATTTTTGAGAGATTCAATCCAAGCAATGGCAAATTAGAATTGTGCTAAACGCTGGAAGAAAATAAACGAAGAAAATGAAAGCCACGTAGTTTCCAACTCACTAATCGCAAATTCACGGAAAAAATTAGCAAATAAATGCTGGAGGAAGAATTAACTGAGAAAATCCAGGCTCGTGAAATATAGCCACGCATAGAAAACCCCAGCACTTCAGTCATGAGAGTCACTTGGTAATTTTAGGAATAACTTTTGTGGTGACGTTGTATTAAATCACGTTTTGATTGAGATTGAGACTGTTTCGGTTAGTTAGAAGGTAGTGATTATCGTAGTGCAAATGCTTACTAGTAACATTGGAGATTAAAGTATGCTAACAGTTACAACCCTATTGTTGTCAGAAATGACATTTGAAGTGTATTTGTTAAATTAAACATAAATATGTTAGAAAATAAATAATAATTGTAAAATAGTTTAAAGCAATTATCATTAATAAAATATAATAATTATAATAGGTAAATAAAAATATTATTTTGAAGATTAATTTGTAATATAATTTATTCAAATTTTCAGTAAAAAATTTTAATTTTACATTGTTTTAAATTTTCATTTATTCAAATTATGTAATATAATATTTTGAATTTAAATTTTTGTTTGATATGCTTTATTTCATTTTGGAATAATTTATATAGAATTCTTAATTTTATGTATACTATCTTGTAAATAGTAATAAATGTATTCGAGTCCATTGGAAAAGTTGCCGGATCATTGTTTGGAATTGATATTAGATAAATTAATATTAGAAGATTTTGATAATTTTACTGTATGCTGTAGACGAATAAATGATATCAGTAAAGGTAACCAAATCAAAATAGACATATTAAAACTATTCAATCTATTTAATAAGGAGTTCTAAAAATGCGAACGATCAGGCTACAAGAAGTTGTGAAACAAAATCAAGCTGCTAAATGGCAATTATTACATCACGGTGAAGTGACTAACAAATATGAGATGACACCCGGTCAACGATTCGGTTCTACGTTGATTTACATGGATAATTCTATATTTTTATTTGGTGGAGCCACGGTAAACTGGACGACATTTAATGATTTATGGAGATTCGATTTGAAAGACAAAAAATGGTCACGAAGAATTCCAAGCGGTAAATATTTAGTCAACATTTAATATTAATTAATTGACAATTAAAGGCACCTGTCCCCCTCCAAGGGCCAGTGGAAACGGTATTCTTTACCACGATAAGTTAATTATTATCGGTGGATTTGAACTAACATTTAATATCTATGCCAAAGTAAGATTTTTTAAATAAAATAAATGAATTTTATAAATGTCATAAATATAAAGACATTTTGACATCATGTTTAAGTAATAATTTAATATTAAAAATTTTACTACTCATAAATTTATAAGTAATTTATTTTGAATGATTACTTTTTATATGAAAAATGCTGAAAATTTTCAAAAAATTCTATTTATAATCATGTTAATTTCTCAGACTTTGAAATTGTTGTTGTTTTTATATTATTTAAACAAATATTCTAATTGTAAATTTGAATCTTTTAATTATGAATGTAAAAAGTATTTCTTGTGTCATATTCACTTGTTTGCATATTTATAGTAATTGGCAAATTATTAATCTGATAAAGCTACTTATAAATTTTTAAGTAGTTTTGAAATTGCAAATATTAATTTCGATGTGATGAAAATTTTTTAATATGTTTTTCCAATTTATAATTGGTGAGGATTTATTTAAAATTTAATTAAGTATTTTAATTGTTAATAACTGAAATATATTTGTTTATTATTTTCAATTTTAATTTCATTGGTGTTGAGTTTCTATTATACCAGGGCTGGCAAAAGCGTCGACCAAGGTCGACTGGTCGACCGCGTAGCTATCGAAAGTAGCCCGCTAGCACTATGGAAAATTGCATATAAAAATCAGTTTTTTATTTATTGAATTTCTAACTTTATAAACATATTTAAAATAAGTTTCGATTCATATGACAAAAAAATTCCAATAAGAAACATAATGTTAGTCAGATAATACTCAGAGTGTAGTAAATTTTTAGTTTGAAATTCAAATATATACAGTTAGCTAATAATCAGAATAAATTTCATGTGTTTGAACAAGTAGGCCATAAAATAAAAGCAAAACATTGACGCTACAATCTTCGATAAGGAATAAAAAAATAAAAAACAACCAAAATAAAATACAACAAACGTGTGTTTGTCTATTTCAATTTTGAAATCAAATTGTTTTCGTTAGAAAAATTTGAAAGCTTGAAGTATTCAGTATTGAATAATACCTGCTTATAATATTAATTTCAAAATTTTTTTATTAAAAAAATTCTTTATAAAAGTTAACATTTTTAATTTTTGAGTATGTAAGTGTGTTTAACATTAATTTTCATATTTAATTTATTTTAGCTTTTATTATTTTCTTGTTTTAGCCCCAATGACACAACCGGCCAAAAAAACTAAAACGTACCATTATAATACTGAATGGGAACAGGAATTTTTTTTCATAATGATGAAAGATAAGTGTGTTTGTCTCATTTGTAATTCAAATGTAGCACTACCTAAAAGAGCTAACGTTGAACGACATTTTCGAACAGTGCACAAACAGTATGAAATTGACTTTCCATTACATTCCGAGGTACGAAAAGACAAAGTCAAGCAGTTAAAGTCTCAATTAGGTGCACAACAAACTTTTTTTACGAAATTCATTCAAGATTTTAAAAATAAATCCGAAATAATGGATTGTATCAACAATATGTCATTGACGCGCAATACTAGCACGCAAAGAATGGTGGACATTAGCAAAAACTTGGAAGATATTTTGCGGCAAGATATTCGAAAATGCCGCTTTTTCTCTTTGCAATTTGATGAATCTACAGATTTCACTGATACTGCGCAACTATGCATCTTCATTCGAATGGTTTTTGATGATATGTCAACCAGAGAAGAATTATTGACTATTCTTCCAATGAAAGGACAAACAAGGGGTCAAGATATTTACAATTTATTCAAGTCTTTTATAAGTCGCACCCATTTCCCGATTCACAAGTTGGTATCAATTACCACGGATGGAGCTCCGTCTATGATCGGAAAACATGTCGGATTTGTAACACTTTGCAAAAATGATGAAGAAATTCCCAGTTTTCATTCGTATCATTGCATTATCCACCAGCAAACCTTATGCTCCAAAGTGTTGAACTCTAACTATGTAATGAATATTGCGTTTAAAATAGTAAATTCTTTATAAAAGTTAACATTTTTAATTTTTGAGTATGTAAGTGTGTTTAACATTAATTTTCATATTTAATTTATTTTAGCTTTTATTATTTTCTTGTTTTAGCCCCAATGACACAACCGGCCAAAAAAACTAAAACGTACCATTATAATACTGAATGGGAACAGGAATTTTTTTTCATAATGATGAAAGATAAGTGTGTTTGTCTCATTTGTAATTCAAATGTAGCACTACCTAAAAGAGCTAACGTTGAACGACATTTTCGAACAGTGCACAAACAGTATGAAATTGACTTTCCATTACATTCCGAGGTACGAAAAGACAAAGTCAAGCAGTTAAAGTCTCAATTAGGTGCACAACAAACTTTTTTACGAAATTCATTCAAGATTTTAAAAATAAATCCGAAATAATGGATTGTATCAACAATATGTCATTGACGCGCAATACTAGCACGCAAAGAATGGTGGACATTAGCAAAAACTTGGAAGATATTTTGCGGCAAGATATTCGAAAATGCCGCTTTTTCTCTTTGCAATTTGATGAATCTACAGATTTCACTGATACTGCGCAACTATGCATCTTCATTCGAATGGTTTTTGATGATATGTCAACCAGAGAAGAATTATTGACTATTCTTCCAATGAAAGGACAAACAAGGGGTCAAGATATTTACAATTTATTCAAGTCTTTTATAAGTCGCACCCATTTCCCGATTCACAAGTTGGTATCAATTACCACGGATGGAGCTCCGTCTATGATCGGAAAACATGTCGGATTTGTAACACTTTGCAAAAATGATGAAGAAATTCCCAGTTTTCATTCGTATCATTGCATTATCCACCAGCAAACCTTATGCTCCAAAGTGTTGAACTCTAACTATGTAATGAATATTGCGTTTAAAATAGTAAATTCGATACGTGCAAGAAGTCTACAACGACGTCAATTTCGAACTTTGCTTGAACAATGTGAAATTGAAAATACTGAATTATTGTTACACACGGATGTAAGATGGCTTAGCCGTGCAGCATTTTTAAAACAATTTAGAGATCTTTTGCCCGGAATAAAACAGATTTTGACTGGAAGAGAAGAATTATATCCCGAACTGGAGGATAAAAGTTGGCTGATAAATCTTGCTTTTCTTTGCGACATTACAGAGCACCTGAATAAATTAAATTTACAGCTTCAGGGGAGACACAAATCAATTCTTGACATGATAACGGCAGTAAAGACGTTTAAAGAGAAACTGTCCTTGTTTGTGCGTCAACTAGAACGGGGTGATTTGAAACATTTTAAAAACATGGAAGAAGAATCCAAAAATGCGCCAGGAATTCTTTACGATAAATATATAAATCAAATTACTACCCTTTTAAATGAATTTAACACACGTTTCGCAGATTTATCTAAAATTGCAAATATTGCTATGTTCATGTCATTCCCGTTTAATGATGTTATTGATACAGAGGAGATCGCTACTCAGATTAATGAATTTCTGGATTCAGATTCAGCTTGCTTAGAAGATGAGATAATAGCGTTGAAAAGCGACATTTACTTAAAATCAAGAGCTACAACCGAAGATAATTTTTGGAATCTTATTTCAGAAGAAAAATATCCAATTTTGCGGAGAGTAGTTGGATATATGTCCGCATTTTTTGGATCCACCTATCTTTGTGAATCAGCCTTTTCTTCAATGAATGTCATTAAAACAAAACATCGATCTTGTTTGACAGATGATCATTTGGAATCATGCTTGCGGATCGCCATAAGCTCCTATTGCCCGAAATACGAAGAACTTGCTGATGAGATGCAGTGCCACGTATCAGGTGCAAGTAGTAGCAGTAAATAATATTATATTAAGATATGTTTACGTTCTAGTAAAGTATTATAAGTTTTTTTCTAATTCGTTTTGTATTTAAATAGAATAACTACAGGTAACAATTGAAAATAGTTTTTCTGGTAGACCGCCAGATTTAATTTAGTTAAAAGTCGCCCGCAAGACTTGAAAGTTTTGCCACCCCTGCTCTATATAATAACCTTGCTAAATTATTTAAATTAATAGGTTTGACCAATATTAATAACTCAATAAGACTTTGAAGGTAAACATCTTTGATATTATATAGTGAGTTCTCCTTCGTTTTTCTCCAACCAGATGATGAAAATTAAAGTGTTGAGTCATACAATGTTTCCTAATATTTGAACTTTTATAGGTTTGGAAAGTAGTTTTGCTAATAAAACAAACCAAAGCATATTTTACAATAATTTGAAAATAATCGTATTCCTAGCTTTTTTGATGTTGTTATAAAGTAAAAACTCACAAATTTAATGAAATTGCCAACATGGAAAATTTACAATCAATAAAATATATCGATAATAATGTCGATTGAAAATTATTATACAGCTTTTAAACAAAATAACAATGTAAATAGAAATATAAACTTTATCAATTGATGACTTATTTTTTTGACTTAAATTGATTAATAATTTTTTTTTAATTTTTAAAAATTTCGATGGCTTTTGTAAATTGAATTATGAAATACATTTCTAATTAAGCATGTAATTTACGTTCCCCCCTCCCATTTAAAGAGTCATACGTTGAACAGTTCTGCTTTAAAGCTGTGGCTTCCACAACTGACATTTAGCTTTTCATCTTAGGTCGCACTAATCCTTGAGTAGTGTCCGTAGCAGTTGTCATTTAGGCTTGACATATTGACTTGTGTTGATTTTCATTAGAGTAGTTGGCTTTATGTTACCACTAATTCACTTTTGGTCTGAAATGAAACCGACTTAGTGTATTTGGTCTACCATATTTTCTTATAATTTGTACCACTAGAGCAAACTTCTATTTTCAATTGTTATAATTATATTTTTATTCCCGTATTCAGATATTTCTATTTTTACAAAATACTAATTTATCTTTTTAATTTTAATTTAATTTATTTAAGTAATTTAACTCGAAACATATTTCATATGGTTAAATTTTATTTCCAAACTTTCCCATTTCCTGTGTATTGACTTAATTTGTTAAATAGATTTAGTCATTCATCAGATTAGACAGAATTATTCTACTAATTTCATGTTATCAGTAATTGAAAAATATTTCAGTATTTATTCCATTTTCATTACCAATTCATTACACACATACAGCGCGTCTAATAACGGTTGTAGTTATTGTGAAAATAAAGCCAAATGATTTGTAATTTTTGTATATTTATTAATATATTTACCACATTATTAAATCATAAAAGGTTTTCTTAATTAATCTGGCTGTAGTAAAAATTAAAGATAAAAATTACTAACATAATAATTTCATAATATTTGTGGGTTGCATGTAATCCACATTTTACCTTTCGTACTGTTTCCCGGGCAACCCATGATAAAATTTCTCATTACCAATCGACACCCGTTGAGTGAATAAAGCTGATGATGGGGAATATTTGAGAAAAAGGAGCGCTTTAATTTAAAGGAGCGTCTTTAATTTAGATCCCAATTAATTACATCTCATAATCAATAATTCAAAACCTTTGAATTCGACTATATGAGGAATATTTTATTTTGCATATAGCTCTAAAAAAGACTCAAATTCTATCATCAATTGAAGTTCTGCTGCCTCATAACTAAGGCTCCCCAAAAATTGCACTTATTTTTTCAAAAATTGCATGAGTCACAACATATACATTTTCCTCAATAAACTCCTAATTGTAGTCATAATACTGATCTTCTGTGAAATCTTCGGATCAACAAAAAAATGCCGTAATAAAAATTAAAGAAACAAATTTTATAAAATTAAAAAATATAATTTGAATGCAAAAAAATGATTAAAAAATTTAATTACTAATCAACTTTTATTAAATTAAATAAAGAGTTCATGAGTGATGTTTTATAATTCCATTTCCAGACGAACTCGTTCTTTTTTCTGTTCTAACACCTTTTCTTGCTTTGATTTCTTCTTTCAATGAATTGTTAAACGACTCGACGTGCTGGGTATGCACTCCTGTAACAAGCGCAACAAAATTGTGCTTGTGGATAAACCGTGTCATACTCAAACCCAATGCCAGTAAGTCCAGAATATCTTCGATGCTCATCAGTATGGATTATTGAGCCTTCGACAACATGTTCTCTTATTATTGAAAGGAGAGTAGTGGCCTTTTTGCCATGAATAACTTCTGCCCAAACCATTGTAATTCCATTGGCAACCTCAACAATACAAATTTCATCAGTCCTATTTAAATGAAATCTACTCCTGTGGCTTTTGCACTTGTAATTCAAAATTGTTTCATCCACTTGGACCACAGTGCCAGGACCACCCAGCTTTCTCAAAGTCATATTTTCTCTTTTCATTCTTTCAATTAATTTGTTCATGATCTTTCTAAAAGTTGGTTGCTGCGATGATCAGCATAACAATGTTCTCTCTTGATGCGGAGGATTGAATTCTATTGAATTAATTTCTTTGTTGATTCAATTTTTATCATTTTCGAAATTTAACATAATATTTTACTTATAATTTGTCAGTAATATATATATATATATATATATATATCTTTCTGTCCAACAAACCCAAAGATAATGTCTTTTTTATCTATATTGAGGGTTATTTGAAATATATTTGTTTTTCCGTATATTTGCTCATATTCTAATTTCTGTCGAAGTCAATTTTAGAGGGTTTTGTTTAAAAGTGGAGGTCATTGTATATGGATTACTTATCTTTACGGTTTTTGGAATTGAAATTAAAGTTAAATTAAAATTCTCAAATGAAACACTACCGAGCTTAAAAAATCGTTTTTACATGTTAATGCTTAATTTAAACTAAAATTTATGGTTATTCATGGCAAGTGCGCAATTCCGATGAATTAATCTGTACTACCCAGAACAATCATTTTGCGTTATGCTGGAAATTGCTATTCAATCAATCTCACAATTGATGCTTCTTTCAATATATTCAGTGGCACGAAATTTTTTTCACATTACCATTCACTGTCCGTTTGATTCTCAAATCTGATGCACCTTTTTGATTGATTCTCCACAGTTAATTACTTTCAATAATTAAATTGCACATAGAATTCGGAACCTGTGGTTTTCCACTGTTGGATGGTTGAAATAAGTTGTCATGGTTTTTTCTTTTAAATGATTTCAAGAATTTTGACATTTTCAATAGAAAAATGCTATTCTGCTCGCTTCATCTCTTTTAATTTAAAAAATCGAAAGCATTATTTTTGATTAAATTTTATATTGATTTAATAATAACAATTTCATATAGATTGGACAGCAGAATTCAAAATATGACTACGGTTGAGGTCTCAATAATTGAGTCTTTACCTAAGATACAAATAAGTATTGATTCAAACTATATATTTAATAACAAAATTTACCAGTAATATAACTTCATAAATATCTAACGTAACTTAACTAAATTCAGAAAAATATTGAGTTTACTTTATAAAAATGTGCTTGCTATATTTAACTGTTTTTATGCTGTGTTGAATGTTATGTAGTTTATTACTGCAAAAATTAAATTATGTTACACGTCACTAAACCAATGCCAAGGACTCAACACAGTTTCCAACAGCAACGAAGAGTACCGAAATACAATTCAGAAGATGCAAGAAGAAATCAATGTCCTCAAACAAGTTCACCACAGACAAAGTGACAACTCCAAACTTTGCTACTATCACAAACGATTTGGCAGGCGAGCCATGAAGTGCCAAAAACCCTGCTCATGGAAAGAAACTCAAACGTCGGGAAAAGCCAACGGATCTCAGTAAGTCCGGCGACTGGGATCCTAAGTGTACAATCAATGCCGTTAACAATCAAATCAATCTTCACAGTGCCAGCAAAACATATGAGTAATTGTCTTCACTTTCTAATTGATTCAGGTGCAGATGTGAGCGTGCTACCATCGAAACATTTCTCTGCAGATTCCGGGACACCCAAAAATCACCTGATATCAGCGAACAACTCGACAATTACTGTATTCGGCCAAAAACGAATACAATAACCATTGAAGGACTATCAGGTCAATTCGAGTGGATATTTACAGTTGCCGACGTCAACAGGCCGATCCTCGGAGCCGATTTTCTTGCACATTATGACATACTAACAGACTGTAAAAGAGCTCAAATCAGAAGAGGATCTCAAATCGCAACGGGGAATGTCAACAAAACACTCCAATCTATTTGTCCTATGACTGACATCGCACTGAGAATCGACACCACTGGCCCCCCTATCGCACAGAGAGCACGTCGACTGGGTGGAACAATTCTCAAATCCGTTCGACAAGAATTTGACACACTATTAAAGAAAAATATCATTCGTGAGAGCAAAAGTGAATGGGCATCTCCTCTAGTAATTGTCAAAAAGAAAGATGGGACTCACCGTCCTTGTGGCGATTACAGACTACTTAATGCTGTAACAAAAGCAGATAGGTACCCATTACCCAGAATCTCAGATATTCTAGATCAAATTGGAAAAAGTGCAATTTTCTCAACATTTGATCTTGAAAAAGCTTATCATCAAATACCAATACGGACCGATGACATCAATAAAACTGCAGTCATCACGCCATTTGGACTTTATGAATACACAATGATGCCTTTCGGTCTAAAGAATGCCTCACAAACCTTCCAAAGACACATAGACAAAATTCTCCGACCATACAGGAATTCACTCTCTCCTACATTGACGATATAATTGTATTCTCCAGAAACATGGAAGATCATCAGAAACATCTGGACATAGTAAGGAATCTGCTTAAAGACCACTCATTAAAGATAAAGGAGGAAAAATGCTCAATTGCTCAGAAAGAGGTCAATTTTCTTGGATTCAATATATCGTTTTCGGGAATAAGACCAAATCCTGCAAAAGTTCAAGCACTAATCACTTATACTAAACCGAACAATGCTAAGGGTCTTAGACGGTTCATTGGAGCAGTCACGTTCTACCAATGGATGATACCAAAATTATCAGAAACGATGGCACCATTGCACGACATGGTGTCAAGAAGTTCAAAAAATAAATCTAGTCTGATATGGACAGAGACAGAGTCGAGGGCATTTGAAGACTCCAAACAGAAACTAATAAATATAACCAAAGTCATTTCCCCAGACTTCGACAGAAAGTTCATTCTGTGTACTGATGCGTCAAACATAGGAGTCGGTGCCAGTCTTAACCATGAACGGTGCGATGGAAGCCTTCAACCAATATCATTCTTCTCAAGGAAACTCAGCTCAACAGAACAAAAATATTCAACATTTGACAGAGAGCTGCTTGCAGTTTACCTGTCCGTTAAAAACTTTAAGCACTACCTGGAATCAAACGAATTCTGTCTAAAACTGATCATAAGCCGCTCATTCACATGAGTTCGATGAAAAACCCTTCAAATCGTCAATGGCGATGGATCAACTACATTTATCAGTTTAACTTCAACATTCATCACATAAGAGGTCAAGACAATCAAGTTGCTGACTTTCTATCGCGACAAATGGAGACGGAACCTCAAGAAGTCATAGTTAATAATATCAAGCTAACAGAATTAATTATCCAACAAAAAGACGAATCCTTTATTAAATCACTGAAATCAACGACCTTGAAGCTACAGGAAACTGAAAATGGCGTTCTTGTTGATGTCAACAACAACATCGTCAGGATAATTCTACCCGAAGCCTTTAGACGGCTAGAATTCAACCGTCTACATAACATGTGCCACCCTGGGGCAAATGCGACGATCAAAATGATTAAACAGAAATATGTTTGGCCAAAAATGAGAAGTCAGATACGTAAATGGTGTAAAGAATGCGAGTCATGCCAAAAGAACAAGATAAATAGACATACTAAATCAAAACTAGGACAACTACCAGACAGAGGTAAATTTAAAATAATTCATATTGACATAGTAGGTCCATTGCCCTCAGTCAACAACAAAAGGTTTCTTTTGACAATCATTGACAGATTCTCCTCATGGCCGGAAGCCTTTGCAATAAATGAAATAAACAGCTCAAGCATAGTTAATATACTCGAAAAAGACAATTTTCATCTGCTGTGTTTTAAATTATATCCGGGCTATGTCCCTTCAAGATTTGTAACGAGAAATTTTTGACGAAGCAAACTGAGTTTTCTATTACGACGTTGAATATAATTATTTGTCTATTATTCAGACAATTATGATAAAATATTCTTCGATATTAAATTATTTATTAGATAAATCGTATTTTATTAATTTACTTGTAATAATATTAATAATATATTCAACTATTCGATTATACCTTTATGTTCCATAATTTTTGTGTTAGAAATAACAAAGATAAAATATAAAACGATTCGTACACCATAAATATACACCTTAAATACATTTTACAATTATTTAAATGGGTAAATCGTACGATAATGTACACGAAAGATGATCACATTACTAATCAATCAATTAGTCAATTAATAGATGATCACACAGAATAGTCACACCAAAAGTAAACGATGGATGGATAATAGATAAATGTCTGTTGGTCATTGGTTTGTGACCTGCGCTGAACTGAGATATTCTATTGGGCTTTCTCAGTGTATATATTGACCCTATGTTTGACCCTATGTTTTATATATATATATATATATATATATATTTATTTATTTATTTATTTATTTATAGACAAAGGATGAAATAAAATGATAATAATTAATAGCAACAATTTTATTAACCTGAAAGACAAATTTTGTTAGGATCGTTTGAAGTACCCCAGTTATGAACCAATATCTTTTGTTTAATTTACAATTAATTTCAAGGAGATAAAAGTCTTCTTGTATCTACATTCCTTAGTTTTTAGGAAAGGTGAATTACGATCTTAGCATAAACCTAGATCACTTCGAATAGGATGGGTTCGGGTAATAATAATATTAGTTATAATCGGTCAATAATTATTAATTTGATTTGATGGGATATATGAACTATATATATAACTAATTACAATCTTATTTTACAACTTTAAACAACAGGATTAGGATACTTTAAATCTTATGTACAGTTTTAAAGGTTTTTAGTCGTATCCTATTTGGATGCTCTCTTGATATTTAAGTTTCATATGTTACTTAAATTTTTCCAGAGAATAAACTTGATCAATTGAAGTTAAGTCCCGGTCAACATCAGCAAATAAAGATCGAGAAAAACAGTACCGGTCACAGTTATCATTCGATATTCACCAAATTTCTGGTGAAAGGAGATGTAACTGAAGTTAGCATTGAGGATCCCTACATTCGAGATGCCCATCAAGTGATAGCGATTTCATTTTTTATCCCAATCAATCGAATATAGTAGATTTCAAATTTCGTTTGTTTCTGTGAAATGCTTATCAAATCCAGATCAAAAGTGTTGAGAATAAATCTCCTAACAAGTTCTGAGAGATCGGTATCAACCTGTTATTTATTCCTCTCGTTTCCTAATTGCGAGATTGCTATTTATAGAATTCCCAGGAACAACTGAATGCATTGGAATTATTGCGCTGCAATCTCAGGAACCACAGCGTCACTCTAGAGGTGAGATATTCCGGCAATTTGCATGACAGAGAGATTAGGTTTAGTAACGGTTGGATTGTGAAGATTGGACGAGGACTCGATTATTTCAAGCGCTTACCGCACGATCACGTTCTGGGGTTCCATGACTTCGATTTCCGGCCGTGTCTCGAGACCACAATCGATATATTCCACAAGCATGCGCTGTCTGACGCTACTTGATACTGATCATTGTTATTTATCTATAATCGATTTTCTATTATACTCAATAGTTTTTATTGATTTATTCTTTTTCTTGACTTTATTACTATATTTTATTAAACGGAACAATTTTTTACTTTGTTAAATTTCCGCCAAGTGTTTATAGTGGGGGTAATTTAAGCAATGAGTTACCGTTACGGGTGCGCGATAACTGATGACAAGTTAGAAATATCACATTTACGGGTTTATTTTTTGAATATTGTATTAATATTGTATTAAATATTGATTTATAGTGTATAAATTAATAAAAAAATCTATTAATTGAATTACAAGTGTAAAAATCGACATTTTCGGCATGAAGAATTGTAATCAAATGGCATTAGAAAAATAAATAAACAGAATAATTTTAAATAATGAAACTACTGACAGTTTTAACCTCTTAACGGTTTATCCCGTATATATACGGGCAAACTGAATATGGATTTTTGGATTTTCCCGTATATATATACGGGCATGCTTCATATTAAATTTAAATGGAATTCTGCGCTTCTGTTTTGTTATAGATTATCCCGTATGGATTTGTACGCTGTCTGTACAAGCCCAGTATAAATTTCAGCCAATGAGAGATGCCACATTTTTGAGACAGGCAAAAAAATTCGAAGTGAAACTCGATATCAATGTGACAATTGTAAAGTATCTTTATGTATAATAGGATGGACACAGACTCATTCATTCGAGCGTTTATGAGGTTTGCAGCGAGGCGGGGGATGCTACCTGTACCCGTTTTGAACACTCACTCGGAACATTTCATAATAAATACTTTAAAGCTTGTTTTTTTACTATCTTAAATTTTCAAAGAGTTTACTTTGTTTTTATCATTTAGTTATGTAAATATAAGCATCTTTATATATATTTATAATGTTGGGCTGAAAACGAGAACTGAGAGTTTGTTTTAATCGATCGAAAATACCTAACACAAAAACCGCAAAGTTGAAAAAAAAATTTATGACCAAGGTTTAATTTAAAATAAATAAAATAAACTACATCACACATTAAGAATCAATAAACCCCGTATAATAGAATAAAGAGATAAATAAATTTAACAGAAAATTCAACACTTAAAAATTTAAATAGAAAAATAATAAAATATAAAATGGAATTAGTTGAAAATTATTTAAACAATATAAAAATTAAATCGTCAAAAATAATAAAATTAATTAGCATTATGTAAATTGTAAAGTTTATAGAATTAAATGGTTATTTAACTTATTAAATTTAAAGAATAAAAATGTTTAAATTAATAAAAATTAATATAACTCAAATTAGTTAAATTATAAAATTTGTAAAATTAAAATTAATAAAAATTAAATAAGAAATTAATTAAATTTATGAAATTAAAACAATTTATGAAATTTATGAAATTAAAACATGTGTGCAAAATCAATTCAATAATTCTCGCACTCTGATTGGATAGAGTACGCATTCAAAATCAGTATAAATACTGATCACAATTCAATTGAAAAACTCTCTTTTCAACATAGCCACTTAATTTGCAGAACTCTCAGTTCTCGATTTTATGTCAACGTGGATGTGGTAAATTATTGTTATTGTTTGTAATTCTTATGAAGTATTTTAATTAATAAATTTTATATGTCTCAGTTAAATTTTCTTTAGTAAATTTTTTAATGGTTTAAATCGTTTAGTTTCAAGTTCTAAATCATAGTTTTATTGAATTCAATTATATTATTTGTTGATGGTGTCGATGGTCTGGGCTGGGGAAAAGTTTGTGGACGGGCGGCACTACGTGCTGTTGGTCGGCAGATATTTCGCGGTTGAGTCCATCGAGTTAGAGGACAGTGATAGTGATAGGAATGATTAGGGAGTGTAATGTCATTTAGGTCGTTTAGGATTTTATTTAGATTTAGAATAATGTAGGTGGCTTAGTCACCTTATGTTTTATAAACATAAGTGAGTAGGAGTAAAGATGGAATAGTTGAGACCAGTTGAAGATGGATAAAGTTAGATTTATGTAATTTTTCCGACAGCTCATGATTTGAAACACAGGCAGATCCCTGCCTCAAAATCTTTGAAGAACAATTTAAATATTATGGCAAGTGTGGATTAACTTGAAAATAAGGGCCAATCCCTGCGCAAATTTTTCAAGGATAGTTTAAACATTGTAGGAAGTGTAGAACAAAAATTACTAGCTGGGAAATAAGGACGGATCCCTGCCACCAAAATTTTATAAGAGAACAATTAGAAATACCCGTAATTGAGGACAACAACGATCCAAAAATAGCATACATAGTGAATAATGACGTAAGGACCTTCTCTCGCAGTCTAGAACCCGAATAGAAAATACAATGGGGACTAGTTTTAGCAATAGAGCTCACCTGCTCATTGTTTTTTTCGCCTTTGTGTACATTACCAACATGGTCGTCGCCATGGGTACACAAATGGTTTAAATTGCAATAGTCATGGAGGTGCTTAGGAAAGAGTCGAACGATTATGATTACCCTAACGTAGTTTAAAATGTAAACCCACCCCTAAGTAACCAACATGATTTTTGGGGGCTCAGCCGGGATGTACTTGAAAATACAAAACGTAAACAATGAATAGGAGAATGAACACGAATTTGAAGCAAAATGTAATGCAATGACAATATCAATTTGAAATTAATAAGATTCCAACAAATGAAAATAAAATATAATAATAATCATTTTCTAAAAAATTAATAGTAAATTTTACCAGTTTTAAGAAAAATTTGTTATGATTACAAATTGGCGCTATCTTTATTATTTTCTTTATATTTATTTGATTTAAACTTATTATAATCAACATTCATATAATAATGATAATGATAATAATCACTACTCGGTCTGCAATAATTATTTAAAAATATTTATTCATCCAACATCTGTGCGAACAAATAAATACAAATTGAATAATCTGGCCATAGTGTTCATTTAACGTTATCAATACTATTGCACATAAAATGAATTAATCATTAACTACACAATTATAGAGCCAGATTACAATAATACTATTCATCGAATAAAATTTTGCTCCCAAAACGATAAATAATGGAATACACAATTCGTACTACTTTTCAACTATTCAGTTTTTCTGAAACTCTTTGATCTATTTACCGATCTATTATTCAAAGCATTCTAGCTGACAAGTCTACACATGCTTCATGGTATTATAACCAACTTTGGAGACACCGACATGTTCAGACAAGATTTTACCCATTTTCATAATTTTAACTTTTTCTGAACTGGTTTTCAACGAGGAAACGCAGTGATGCGCAACGCGCCAATTCAACTCAAGGGCGTGTTCAGACGCGCATTTGAGCAATACTGTATGGAATTGTGTATCGGTGGTGAGGGTGAGTGGAGAAATGATTGACGTAGGTACGGTGTTTAAACGTTTTATGGTTGAGTGGAGATGGCGTTGTGAATGCTGAGGATTTGCGAGTGTCAGTTGTGATGTGTGCTCGAAAGTTGGTGTGAGATTTGGATGCAATGTTTACGTTTATGAAAATCAGCCAATCAGAAACGCGATGTGTAACAATTATTTATTTCTTGATTTTAGATTTCATTTTCTTGTAGATTTGGATTTTTGCTGTAGTGTTCAGATGAAATTGAAATTTTATGAGATTTACAAAACGAAAATGGAATTTGTTTTTATGATGGTAATATGTCTATCAATTGGAATAATGATTCGAATATTTACTTTTGAAAATGATGCTGGAATTTGATTAGTTCTTCGATTCATTGTAATTTCTCTCGGTTTGTTTCGTTGTTTTGTCGATGTTAAATAAAACTTTGAGCGGCTATCAAGTCTTACATGCAAAACCATCAATGAATATCCATTCGAATTCTTCCCTAATCAAATCCATCAATGCGTTGATAGTCAGTTTGTTTTTCTGATATATTGGATTTAGGTGTAGTTAGTGAAGGTATGTAATTTCGTAATGCAATCATTAGTTGGAATAGTATATATATATATTTTTTTTATTGATTTTATGGACTACGAATTAAATCAAGTATATTTTATAAGCATTTTAAAATTCAGTGGTTAATAAAATTCTGTATGGCTTTTTATTTTTGATTTAAATGCTAAAATAAAAACAGAAAATTGTCAAATTGGCATGCATGAAAATGATATTAATTATGTTACTATGCATTTTGTACTTGTATTAAATTTATATGCACTTAGATAATTATTGTTAGACAGTAATGGGATAATCAATGTATTAATAAATCATGTCCACTGGTCAGAACCATCAATTTTATCTGGTGTTATTAATCTCAGGATAGTGGTAATTTAAAATTTTTATATATGCGTGAAATATTCCATTATAAATTCGTGTGTTGGATAAGTGGTGTGATTTATGCGTCTTGTGCTATTGACTGGACTCTATATGTTTGTCTGCCTTGTCTGTAATAAAATATCACAAGTGTCCTAAACAACTGTAGTGGAATTTCTATTCTAAAATGTTAGTAGATTTTATTTATGGTGCCGATTATTGTATTCGTTTGATTCGAGAATGCGGCCTGATTCGTGATGATCATGGCCATCCGCCTTGAATTTGATGATTCTTTCGTTGTCGGCGGTGGTCATTCCATGGGATTTTGTAGGGTGTCTGGGGTTTGGATGAGAAGCTTACACGTTTGGCTAGGGATTCTCGAGGTGGAGTGGTCGGTGCTGATGGGGCTTCGGGCGTCCTCGTGCGTTTTTTTTTGTTGATTGATTTTGGATTGGAGATTTTTAGCTGGTAATAGGTGTGTTTGTTTATAATATATATATTATTTTTTCCAGCAATTTTGTTTTCTAATTTGTATAGTATAATTGCCAATTTATTTCACATTGCTAATTCAGTGCCACATCTGGCTATGACACACGCACCTTTATTATAGGAAAGCTAAGGTTTATATTATAAAAACCTAAATCAGTGCCATTCGATGGTGATCGGTTGCCGGTCGGTGTAATTATTTACAAATTATGATGATAGTAAGGACGAAAGGGCGGGTGAAATCATACATCGAAGAATATGTAGATACACTGGTAAGACAAGACACTTACAACTATAAGTTTTTACAAATATATTTCGGTTGGTGCGCATTTTGCAATGATTTTGATTGACACGCTTCTATACATCGAGTGCTCGTGATTGGAGCTTTATCGAATTGTGCATTATTGACTCCTATAAAATCTTGATATTGTGTTACAGGCTGTTGGTTGCAAATAAATCTTAGGCGTAATCAAAAATCAATTATCATGTGTATGGAATTAATAATCTGTTTCGAGGAAATGCTAGCAGCGCATTGAAGAATTTATTGGGAAATATAAAATCATACGAGTAGCAAATCGTAATAATTGGTTTCGACAAAATTACTCTATTTGTAAGATAGACGGAATGTTCTTTGCTAAAAATGATTGGATACGCCAGAACAAAAGAATAATGTATGAATATCGTTACATCCGGATTTTAGTAAATTCAGGGTTTGACAATAGGATAAGTAAGATAAGCTAATTTTGTGAAAATAAATAAGTCTTCTCCTTTATAATTTGTCCTTGTTTGGTTGAATGGTTGAATGATGGGCTAACAATGGGTTGAGGATTGGTTATGCAGGCTCTTTGATAATATTTATGTCAATGAATTATTAAATGTTAATTGTTATTACATTGTTAAATTAGCGAATGGATAAACCGATGAATGGTAGCTGCTTTAGAAAGGAACTTTTTGAGAAGGCACTGATAAATGAATAGGTAATGGTATGAATGATTATATGCATATGATACATAAGAATGTATGGGTTAGGGGGTTTATGAAAAATCAAGTTAAATATGATTCTGGTATTGAGTTGTCGATACATACAGTGTATGATAAGGACTATTTAAACCAATTAATAAAACAGGTAATACCTTTTACACATACCAACCAAGGGTAGAGTACCCAAGGATGTAAATGCATCGTAAAATGGAAAGACCAAACCATAAAAACGATTAAATAAAACATCCAAATGAAAAATACGATAAAACTCGACAGATAACAAAGCACCAAAATAAAGCAAATGATAACCATGTCTTAGCTTCTGCAAATGTGAATCTGAGACGAACAACATTATAGATAAAGAGATGAGTTACCAGACGAAACAGAGCGAGTCAACAAATTATACTGAAAGTAAAAGAAAGTAAAGACAAGAAAGACATCGAAACATCACGAATAGAAATAATAACTATATATCATCAACACCTAGAATGAACAAAAGCGTTAAGTAAAAGACCAAAAACAAGAACTAAACTTGTCTGTAAGATAGATGGAGGGATAAAAACTTGCTGGTAACTCGAAAAATAAATCGAACCAAAGACAATGGAGAACAACTGCGAAAAAATAAAATCACGGTACAAAAATAGAGCAAAAACAAATCGAAATAAAATCTCGTGACAAAGGCACGAGAACTAAGTTAAAAGCAGTGAAAAACTTTGCAAAATAGGCGAACATCACAGACACCCAGGGTACGTTGAAAATGAATTCTAAAACTTATGTAAAACGACTCGGGAGATAACAAAGTATAGAGAGAAATCAATGAAAGTAAATATACAAGATACGAGAATAACATGATAGGTATCAACGAAAATGATCCAGCGAAAGAAACCAGGAAGCTCAAGGTTAGCCAAAGTAATATGAATATACAAGACAGTTATACTACGATGCCCATATTAATAACCAGAACGAACTATGAAAAATTATCCAGCGTCAACAATTAGAACCAGACGTGTGAAATATACAGTGAACGAAAGAGTACAGGACACTAAACTAAGAACAGTGAAAAGAGATCTAGAAAGTATCACGAATTACGAACTCACATACATAGAAGGGTTATGACTATATATAGTGTGAACAATGAATATATAAAGATATATGATTAAATAAAAATATATGTATATATATCAGCGCGGTATTATTAGTATATAACTTCGGGAAGTAAAATGAAATAAAATTCGGATAAAAGATTATGAATCAATATAGGTGAATTAATAGAATGAAACGGATCACAATGGAAATCAATCCCAATACCACCACAGGAGAAAAATGGAAGCAGAAAAGCGTCATATTATTGCAAATAACATTAGCTATACAGAAGCAAGGAATCTCATGGAGGAACAATCTAATCAAAAATTTGAACAATGAATTTGTTCGTGAGAGAATAATCAAGGACCAGAGAGGAATTGAACTAAAGTGAAAAGAAATAGAACAACTCTAATGATAAAGTTAAATGCAAGAAATGAACTAATAAGAATAGCTGGGGAAATCAAGGAGAGAAAGATATGATAAAAGTGCAACGGATAATATCAGACGTAAAAAGGAAACGGGAAAAGGAAAATGCAGGGAGCTGAAGATGAAATACAAATAGTTATAACAATTACAGCATTATATTCATGGAAAATAGTCATAAAATGAAGCATTCAATATACCGAGATGGAGGTGGAATGAGTAGAAGAACACTTGTACCGGTGGTTTCTGTAGGTAAAGGAGAAAACCAAAGGACTATTAGCATGGCCATAGCATTGAAAGAGACAGTAATGGCAGAACTGAGTGCCAAAAAGAGGATTAATTGTATATAAATAATTACATATATCGTGTATACACCCCAACCAAAATGATATATAATAAAAGTAGAGGGCCGATCACCATAAACAAAGATAAATAATGCGAAAAATCAAAACATTAAAATCTACGCTTATTAAGAGTAAGGAAAATCAATCAGAGAAATGGACGTTTGGCGAATACGGTGGAGAGGACACGAGAACAAAATACTGAGAACCGAGAGAACACAAGATAATAAATAAATCAAATAATGAATGTCGAGGACGACATTTGGCGAAGACGCGGAGGAAAAATGAGATCAAACTAAGATAACAACAAACGCGGAGATCAAGATGAAAGTCAAAATAGACATGAGCAATAATAGGAACAATCGGGAAAAATTATACAAAAACATGATTGACAGAAAATGAAGAGCACACATATAACAAAATAGAATATGAACAAATAAACACAATAAAAATGACAAGGAAAATACAGAACGAAATGAACAAACATGAAACAACAAATAACAAATTCATAGAAGGAAAGCAAGGACAAAGACATTTGAACGAAAAGTCAAAACAGTGAAACAGAACAAAAATTGAAAGTTAACATCACGACACGACCAATTAAAATAACAATAGATGCTAACAAAATGAGATCAATTAGAAATATCGAACAAAAGTTTTAATTATAAAAACGAACATACTGCCTACTTTACGATGGAACAAAAAGTTACAATAATGAAAAACGAACGGACTGTCTACTTTTATTATGAAACAAAAATTGCAATTGTGGGAATTTGAATGATAAATTTGAATAAATTCAGAAACGATAGAAGCAATAATATCAACCACTCCAGGAACAACTAGGTAGAAATGCGTATAGATGTAGATATCCAGATATAGGTGGATATATGTATATGAATATATGTGCATGAATAAGGGTATATGTATGAGTATATGCGTGTATATGTATAAGTATGTATAGATGAACAATAAATGACGTAATGAACAAATAAACAAATAAGCAAGGTTAAGAGCCAAAGTTTAGTAGTGTACAGATACGGGAATAAGTTAAAAATGTAGATATATATATACATATGTGTGTATGTATGTATTATGTGTGTATATGTGTGTAAAAAAAAAAAAAAAAAAAAAAAAAAAA
Organism: Schmidtea polychroa; assembly: GCA_959609185.1. NCBI lineage: Eukaryota > Metazoa > Platyhelminthes > Tricladida > Dugesiidae > Schmidtea > Schmidtea polychroa. Next base: position 7,013 of record CAUHTR010004288.1, on the reverse strand, counting down.
AAATTTTAAAGGGGAAAATAAAGAATCAAAGTGCGGGAAAACATACAAATACGGAAGCGGGATAAATTTCAAAATTGAGCAGGGATGTTTAGTAAATAAACCATTAACGAATAGAAGGGTAACGAATAAAATGAATAAACAAATATTAACGAGTGATGCGAGAGGGATCTGCCTGAGGAAATAGTGAGCATATTAACGAGAAACAAGTCAACCGAAGCGATGAGAGTAAAAGCGATAGCAATAAGACGTTAACTAGATAAGAGACGGGATATATTGAGAATAATGAAGAAAGACCAAGAGTAATCGAGATAAGTAGAGTAAGAGCACGACATAAAAATGAGAATAAAGTATTACGAAAATTGAGAGCAAAGGAATAGGAAAAAATTTTTTCTATTAGGATTTGGAAATCCACAACCTATGAGCTACGCTCAGCGTAGTGCGGATAAGGCCCAGGAAAGTACAAACTGTCCTGACGAAAGATGTGGAACAGGGCCATCGCATATACTGGAACATCTCTGCGTGTGACTGATCACCACACGATCGGAGATCGACCAGTGCGAGTGTTCGCATCCAGAGTCAGGAGAGTGGGGAAAATCTGGAAGAGTAGTAAAAAGAAGCATGCAAGAGAAATAAAAAGAAAACCGAGTAAATGGAAAAGACAAAGCGAAGTAAAGGGAAACAATTAGAGCTTAAAGACTAAATTAATAGGATAACCGGCAGGCAGAACAATATGGGGACAAAGAGAGTCAAAAGGAAAACGAATAATAGATGCGAATAATAGATGCGAATAATAGATGCGAATAATAGATGCGAATAAAGAAGAATAATAGATGCGAATAATAGATGCGAATAATAGATGCGAATAATAGATGCGAATAATAGATGCGAATAATAGATGCGAAAATAGATGCGAATAATAGATGCGAATAATAGATGCGAATAATAGATGCGAATAATAGATGCGAATAATAGATGCGAATAATAGATGCGAATAATAGATGCGAATAATAGATGCGAATAATAGATGCGAATAATAGATGCGAATAATAGATGCGAATAATAGATGCGAATAATAGATGCGAATAATAGATGCGAATAATAGATGCGAATAATAGATGCGAATAATAGATGCGAATAATAGATGCGAATAATAGATGCGAAAATAGATGCGAAAATAGATGCGAATAATAGATGCGAATAATGATGCGAATAATAGATGCGAATAATAGATGCGAGATACGAAATAAGTGAGAATAATGGTACGAATAGGAACGGAAATAACAGACGTGAATATAGACAGGAAAGATAAACGAGAACATAGATGAGTACCTGGAAGAAACATAGACGAGAATCTAAAACGAGAATACGGCCGAAGTCATTGACGGATATATAACTGAAAATAAATAAGATTGTGAAGGAAAAAGACGAAAAACGATTGAAAATAGACAACCATGTAGGAGAATAGATGAGGATATAGAATGGATAATGGAGAACCGAGTTAAGAATAATTTGAGGACCAATGTGTAAACAAAAATAACGACGAAATGAATATTAAGATATGCCGGCACCCAAGGAAACCAAAGTAAAAATATTGCAATTACACTATATAATATATATATTATAATTATAAAATATAGGGAGAAGTGATATTTTCTATTCAGGTAAATCAATCAATCAAGCCAACAGCCAAGTATCAGCAACCAACTAGAAGTTATTGTCAAACAATTAAGCCAAGTTCGGAAATATTGAACCAATAACAAAGCATACCAGATCAAAACAGTTAATAATAGAACCAAGTTTATTGAAAGAGAAGAGAATTAAAAGTTGCAAAGAAAGGAAGACGAACTATTAAACCCACGCAAGCACAAGAAATCGAAAAGCAAAATCAAAAAGACATCTCAAAGACCAAAGGTCGATCCATAAAGGAAGCAGTGAAAAGGATTTCGAAAACAATAGGCCAAGAAGCGTAATACGCGTATCAGAACCTCAGGAAGGAAAACTCTATCTGAAAACAGAAACAATAAAAGTGACATAAACCTAATAAAAGAAAAGAAAACGGAAAAAGAATACAATTAGAGATGGTAGATACAACAGCCCAAATGGAAGCGATCAACAAGAGACTCAGTGAAATGGAGATACCCAATTTCCAGGGAAAATATAATGGCGAAAAATACGACGGAAAACCGAACAAACTATCAAACTTATCCAACATTTTGAATCTTATTGCGATGCTCTAAAATGGACAAACGAAATGATGGTGAGAAGACTCCCACTATATCTAGCAGATGACGCGTTTAATTGGTACGTCGGAATAAAAGAGTGTACAACCCCACTAAAAACCTGGAAAGAAATTAAGGAAGCTCTGATAAAAACATTTGGAGAAGCAAAAGATGCACAATACAAATTTCTAGAATTCTTCAATCGAGGACAAGCAGTGAATGAATCAAATATACTTTACGCAAGCGCACTAAGACGTCTAGCCAAACCGCTGTTCAGTGAAAAGGATATGGAAACACAACTAGTAACCCAATTTGTAAAAGGATTGCGACGAGATGACATTAAAGGTGTAGTCGGATGCAAAATCTGCAAGACGCTGGACGAAGCAGTAGAGGCAGCGAATGTAAGCGAAATGTATACCAAAGTAACACAACCACCAAGTAGGAGCCTATCGCAGATAATCAACCCAGCACCACAGACAGTGGAGTCATAACAACAATAATCGAAGAAACGAAAATGACAACAAAAGCAAGAGGTCGAATAATGGAAACATTGGAAAGTTTTGTAATAACTGCAAGAGGCAAGGACACTGGCTCGATGAATGTCATGGACAAAGAAGATGTTGGAATTGCGGTAAGAAAGGACATACCGCAGTAAGATGTGGAGTATCCAAAAAATGTTTCTCGTGCGGACAAGGAGACCATCTAGCAGTTGCATGTACGAATAAAAGAAACCAACAACAAAGTGACAATAGGGGTACGTCAGCAAAGCAACTAGCTGAAATGCAAAATCAAATAACAATTCCACAGGACTGTGCAGTAACATGATCGATTATCAGTTTCAAGCGGAAGGAAAACAACAATCAAGAATAAATGTATTACAATGTGTGGGAGGCACATTACAAATTCAAAATATCCGAACAAAACAACAACGAGAATGGAATACTTTACAGATCGCGGAAGCACGAGAAGCGGAAGAAAGATGGAGTAAACGAAAAGAACCTCAGGCAAGAAGAGAAGAAAAATATGGGAAAACGAGAAAGGAAGAACTTTAAAATTGGATATAATGAGACTAACCACCAACGACAACCAGAGGGAAAAGATAGAAAGAATGTGGGAAAGAGAACAAAAAAGAGTAATACAAATCAATATGATGAGAATTATAACGAGCAACGAAATAGATTTACAAAAATTCCGGACACAAGGATCGAAAGCGAAATAATTGAAAAAATGGAACAGGTAATATTAGACCATCAAAACATCAAAACATTTGAGGACAATCAGAGAGATCATACCGGCATAGATAGTCAGGTTGGAATTGCAGCAATCCAGGAAAACGCGAATCAAAGAATGGCGGAAATCACGGAAAACGAATAAACGAAAAAATGCAAGAAAAGTACCATGACATAAACACGTTAAAAACTGAAAGCGAGTGCGAACCAGATACCGAATGGGACGCGAGCACAAACAATTACGGGAACAAATACCAACCCCAAGGACATAATGAGCGCTATCGGTTCTTCGATAAGACGTATGGGAATTGTCAGAAAAATGAGCACGGAAAAAATAAATGTCGCCGCATAAAAAGGTGTTACGAATGTAAAAGAACGGGACATTGGTCAATAACTGTCCAAATGGGACCAATCCAGTGAGAGATCAGTCACGAGAATACGTCACAGAACAAAACAATAAAAACTATGTCGAAAACAGAATTTATCAGCCAGGAATCGAAAACATCAGTCTCCAATGTTAATAAAACAACAGTCGACAAATGTACAGAGACGGACAAATGACGTGAAGGAACAGGTGAAACCCAACGCATACGAGGAATTGAGGAGACAAGGTGTGGAACAGTGCAGGTTAATAATGGAATTGGTTGAAAAGAAACGAGACAGGATGAATGATAATGATATGGAGAAAAGTTGCAGAAAACAAAACAAGAGAAAATGAGGTACTTAAGACAACGATACTCCGACTAAAAGACGAAGCAAGGTCAGCCGAATTAAGAATCAATGAAATAACGAGTAATCGAGAAAAATGCAAAGATAGGGCAAAAGAGACACAAATGATGACGGCCAAGGAAAAGAAGAAGGGTAGTCCAAAGGATGTGGTGGAAATTAAAGAGGAAGTGTAGATGAAAATAGTAAAAAGGAAGTGAACATATGTAAAAATTGATGTATAAATAGCAAACTAAATGTACTAGATGTATAAGTATAAAATGATGTATAATGTAGCAAAGATCGATGTATAAATAGAAATGGATCAAGTAATCAGTTGTGAAAAACTACTAAATTTGAACCCTTATAATGTAAAGGAGAACAGAGGCTCGAATGAGAAGAAAGAATATAAATCCAGAAGAAAGATAAAAGTGCAAACCCAGAAAGAATGAGTTAAACGAATATCGAAAAGTAATATCTAATTTGGAACCCAAAACTAAGGAGAACGGTAAAAGATCCTGATAAATGAGACGAAAGTCACAGCCCAAGTGACATTAGAAAGTTAGTCAAATCAAGCTAACTAAGACCCAAATCAAAGATAATTTGAGTTACCCATTGGAGAAAGAAAATCCCTTAATAAGAGCAATACCGTAAACAAAACCACCAAGAAAACAAAAGAAATGATCAATGTGTCAAATCACCCAGCTAAACAAAGTTCCGAAGACCCTTGAGCAAGGTCTGTCATGTACCATCAAATGATCCAGAAAATCAGAATCCCAACCTAAAAATCCAAAGATAATATGGGAAAACAGTCAAACCCCGATAGAGAGAATCTATGATCTTCAGTAATTATTACGAGCTAATTATGAAAATCAACAACAGGAATCAAACATGCCTACAAACCCAGCCGAAAGATTGAAAACCGAACCCAGATACGATAAGAAACAACCAACTGAAGAATGATCAGAAATAAAACTTTGCATATGACTCGTACTTGAGTTTGGACACTGTATCAGTATGTATGTGTATTATGACCAGTCACTGTATGTGGCAACTGCTTGAATTTGAGCTTAGACCTTTTCTGCTAATTGAATTCTAACATGTCTTAAACTATTATAGTATGTTTATAGGTTAATGGGAATGTAATAGACTATGACCTGCGGAAATTCATATGTCTAACAGAATTGCGGGACGCAATTTTAACGGGTCCCGGAGTGATTTGTTGGGCTGAAACGAGAACTGAGAGTTTGTTTTAATCGATCGAAAATACCTAACACAAAAACCGCAAAGTTGAAAAAAAAATTTATGACCAAGGTTAATTTAAAATAAATAAAATAAACTACATCACACATTAAGAATCAATAAAACCCGTATAATAGAATAAAGAGATAAATAAATTTAACAGAAATTCAACACTTAAAAATTTAAATAGAAAAATAATAAAATATAAAATGGAATTAGTTGAAATTATTTAAACAATATAAAAATTAAATCGTCAAAAATAATAAAATTAATTAGCATTATGTAAATTGTAAAGTTTATAGAATTAAATGGTTATTTAACTTATTAAATTTAAAGAATAAAAATGTTTAAATTAATAAAAATTAATATAACTCAAATTAGTTAAATTATAAAATTTGTAAAATTAAAATTAATAAAAATTAAATAAGAAATTAATTAAATTTATGAAATTAAAACAAATAAATAATTACACACATTCATGCATGTGTGCAAAATCAATTCAATAATTCTCGCACTCTGATTGGATAGAGTACGCATTCAAAATCAGTATAAATACTGATCACAAATTCAATGAAAAACTCTCTTTTTCAACATAGCCACTTAATTTGCAGAACTCTCAGTTTCGATTTTATGTCAACGTGGATGTGGTAAATTATTGTTATTGTTGTAATTCTTATGAAGTATTTTAATTAATAAATTTTATATGTCTCAGTTAAATTTTCTTTAGTAATTTTTTAATGGTTTAAATTCGTTTAGTTTCAAGTTCTAAATCATAGTTTTATTGAATTCAATATATTATTTGTTGATGGTGTCGATGGTCTGGGCTGGGGAAAAGTTTGTGGACGGGCGGCACTACGTGCTGTTGGTCGGCAGATATTTCGCCGGTTGAGTCCATCGAGTTAGAGGACAGTGATAGTGATAGGAATGATTAGGGAGTGTAATGTCATTTTAGGTCGTTTAGGATTTTATTTAGATTTAGATAATGTAGGTGGCTTAGTCACCTTTATGTGTTTATAAACATAAGTGAGTAGGAGTAAAGATGGAATAGTTGAGACCAGTTGAAGATGGATAAAGTTAGATTTATGTAATTTTTCCGACAGCTCTGATTTGAAACACAGGCAGATCCCTGCTCAAAATCTTTGAAGAACAATTTAAATATTATGGCAAGTGTGGATTAACTTGAAAATAAGGGCCAATCCCTGCGCAAATTTTTCAAAGGATAGTTTAAACATTGTAGGAAGTGTAGAACAAAAATTACTAGCTGGGAAATAAGGACGGATCCCTGCACCAAAATTTTATAAGAGAACAATTAGAAATACCCGTAATTGAGGACCAACAACGATCCAAAAATAGCATACATAGTGAATAATGACGTAAGACCTTCATCGGCAGTCTAGAACCCGAATAGAAAATACAATGGGGAGTAGTTTTAGCAATAGAGCTCACCTGCTCATTGTTTTTTTCGCCTTTGTGTACATTACCAACATGGTCGTCGCCATGGGTACACAAATGGTTTAATTGCAATAGTCATGGAGGTGCTTAGGAAAGAGTCGAACGATTATGATTACCCCTAACGTAGTTTAAAATGTAAACCCACACCTAAGTAACCAACAATATA